>WBNH01006127.1:17813-153880 GCA_013401255.1 Urocolius indicus | reverse complement strand
GGCCGCCCGCCCCCGCCCCGGCCGCACGGCTCCGTGCTGGCTGCGTTCATTGTATGACAGGGCTCTCCGGTAGCACAGCACAAGGTCGGGGAGGTGCTGAGCTGGGCTAGGCTTGGTTGTTTGGCAACGGGGCGGCCCGGGCTGCGGCCCGGCTGCAGCCGCGAGTGAACCCCGAGGGCACGGCTCGCTGTCGTGTTTCCATCTTTAAGTCCATCACAACCAGTCCAAGCCCTTGTGCGACAAGCTTTCTGCGATGAACGTTTGTTACAGCCACTGCTGATACAAGGCATCCAGCAATCTGACCACGTAGATTTTTTTTCTTTCTTTTGCCCTCAGGGAGTTTTTGAGAAGTCCTGCAACGTCTCAGTGACAGCCTTGAAGCTGCCGATGCTGATACGTGTTACTAATTCTGTTTCTGAGCCTTTTCAGAGGGAATGGGAGAGTGATGTATTGCTATTGAAATGGCACAGCTCACCGCTGTGCCCTCACCCAGTGGGGAGAGCAGCAGCAGCAGCAGCGCTGGCCAGAAACCTTCATCCCAGCCCTGGCATCCCCGCTTTGTGGTGCTGACCAGTCCCTGCATCCACTCACAAGTGGTATTTCTGAAATATCCTTTATCTGTTATTGCATCATGTAACTCTGGGAATTGACAGACAGCCCTAATGAGGGGTGGGCTTTTTGCCTTTTTTCCCCGCCGTTTGTTTTGGGTTTTTTTTTTTTTTTTGAGCTTAGATCTTGGGATACATGTGTGCCTTTCTAAAGAAGGCCGGGTCTCAGGAGGCTTAAGTAATTATGGTCATCTGCTGTTTCAGTCTGATTTATTTAGGCATACCGTACTATGTGTTTTCCTTCTCTTTGTATTTGGGATTCTCTCCACAGAAGCTGGAAAATTGAAGGATGGCAAATATTCTCAAATCTGAACAGCTGATCATGAGAATATTACACGGATATACCCATTTCAAAGGTATAAAAGTTGTGTATATAAGCAGCTCCTCCTGTGTTACATATGCTTGATCTTTTACATGGTTTTGTAGGTAATTCTAATAAAATGCCTGTACAACTCAAAAATAGTTGGAAATGTCAACAAAAGTCTGTTGTGCCTGAGTAAGCATAAAAAGGAGATACCTGATTTGTGTCTACCCATTAAAAAAAAAAGTGAATGCAGTTATGCCAGCAAAAATATGACCAATGCTTCAGAGAAATGGTCCTGCCTGAACATGTTTCTTTGATTTCATTGCCTCATCAGAAGCCCTCCATATGGCCATGTGATTACTGCTGCTGCTGCTGCTTCACGTGATCTGGCTTTCCGGCACAAAGGCTCTGGGCTCATACAGATGATTGTTAAACGTCATGAGACTCTTAAAAGGTAGAGTAGGCAAGAGTAGGAGGAAGAAGCCAAGAAAAGAACCGTGTGGGAGGTGCACTAAAAAATGGGATTGAGTGAAAAAAACTGAAGCACTGAAGAAGTGACTGGAGGGGTAGGAAGAAAATGAATTGAGGATCGTGTTCGTTAAGAGCAGTGGAGGAGGAAGAGATCAAGAAGATAAAACCGTGCAGCATGGAGAGGAAAGTGAAGAACTGTTTGGGGGTCTGGGCCGGGGCAGAGCTGTTTGTAGCATCGTAGAAATCTGTGTCAACGTTCCTAGCCTGCATGGAAATTGGATGGATGAGAGGCTGGGGTACAGCCCAAGGGCCAGACAGGGTCTCTGTGATCATCCCCTGTAATTTCCTGCAGAACATCAATCATGGGCTGTCACACAGCCGTCCCTGAGCTGACCTAAGATCTGCGGGTAAGCTATGGTGTTCAAGTTAGGAGTTGTCCTGATCTCTGTGTAGCAGATTTCAAGTGAGGATAAATCCATCGCACTGATGAGTAAACTGGTTTAATTAATTGATTACTCTCACTGCTAAAGTTGAATTATTCCTCTTCAGGCTGAGGTTATTGAGCTTGAGCACTGATCTCTGTATTGCAAAATAACGTCGTTGGTTATCCTAAGCAAATCCCCACAAACTGTGAACAAAAGCTGTACATATTGCTACAGACGTAATTTTTAAAATACTATTCAGTTTTAAGCTGCAGAATTGAAGAATGTGTTCAACAAAGAAAGGCAGGAGGCAGGCCAGGGAAACTGGAGCAGGGAAGAGTGACAGGAAGGCATAGCAGAGAATAACGGTAGCTGAGCTGCTCTGTCTCCTCATCAGGGAAAAAAAAAGGTCTTTTAAAATAAAATATTAAATACATATAAAATAGAATGAATACAGAGGAATATTGGGAAATAAAGAGAACAGCACAAGGCTTAAAGATGAAAAAAGATCAATAGCTGCCAATCGTAATTTCCTATTACTCTGGGTTTTTTTTTACAGATCTTAAATTGTTAGTGTTATTAAAGAGAATACAGTGCTCCGTTTTGCTGCTTTGAAGCAGCATTTCCTCTTCCCCTTTACAAATACTGGTAGAGAAAATAGCCCTATGGGCATGACCTTTAGGCTTGGGTTACCTTCACTTAAACTCACTGGCAGCAAGATTAGTTAATTAATATGATTTTCATAAAAAAAAAAAATCAATGATACCACTTGCCTGCAAAAATGTGCTTACATTTAAACTAGTCAAGTTATATAACTGCTTCAGATGGCTTTCAGTGGATTTCAGCTCTAACCATGTTTCCTGTTTTGAATGGTGATCAGTATCTGAGATTCACTTCTAAATTTGTAAGATGCACCTCTCTATAAATTGTCACTAACTGAAATCACTGTTTCACTTCACAAATGTCAAAGAAAAACCAGCAGAGTGTGAAAGTTATATTTCACAGTGTCTGCTCTAATGCTATCTTAGTCTGTGCTAGATCCTGGGGGAGGCTGTGCCGCAGCGTTTTTCTCATATAAAGCTTGCCAATAGAAGTTATGCTGATTTCACTCCTCCTCGCATTCTGATGTGAAATTCATCTCTGTGTCCATCCTGGGAGAAGCTAGTGTGAGTGAGGAGTGTGCAAGCAGCCCTGGAAGGCACACTCCTTTCTGATGATATGTTGCGGTCAAGGGAGTTGTGCTGTTCTGTCATCCCACCCAGTGATTCAGTCTACAAATCCATTTGATTCCCTGACCTTATTTACCATGACCACCAACAGGAAAGTTAATTACTTCAAACTGGTAGTATTTCTGCAGTATTGGTGATAGTCACCATGCTTAGGGAGAGGCTGAGGAACGTAGCAACAACAGCACAAACTACTAACACGGGTATTTTGCAATAAGTTGAATAGCAACTATGGTATTTTTCATTTTATAGTACTCTAATCGTATTTAGATTGGGATCATAAGTTCATTCACAAGAGTAGTAGTCATCAGGTGATGATGACTACTGTAATCATTGCAAACTTACAGACATTACAGATGTGTGCCAGAGGTGAGGAGCTACACTGTGCCTGCATTGTTCTTCATGTCATCAGTGCAATTAACTGTTTAAACCACACAGCAGTGAGGTAGAAAACAGCAAGATTATCTTTCCACTATAGATAAGGAGACAGATACAGAAGGCTGTGGCTTTGCTGACCAAAAGTAGGGCTGTATTTTCGTCTGTTTAACTCTAGTCATGCAAAGTCAGCTCTTCAGGCTATCAATGCCTCAGCTGTGCTGAAGCCAGTGGAGAATCTCCCATGGGATGGGATTAGGCTGCCTGTAGAGAGCAGCCCCAGGACCACCCCTCAGGCCATGCTTGCCTGCTGCAATAGATAGGGAGCTCACAAATACACACTCAGGTGTGGTTGCTGCTTGGTTTTTGGAAACAAGCTTGATCCAAGTTCCTGGCTGGGCACCAAATACGCTGTCAAGCGTGCTCAGACAAGCTACCTCCAGGGCCATTTGCAACCTGTCAGTGTGGTGGTGAAGTGAGTTGTTAGCTAAAGAAGGAAATCACTGTACACATGGCTACTGTGCAGATGACTCCTCTTGATTAGTACAGGCATAGTCATGCCAGGATCTCACATGTGAAATTTGTGGGTTTTTCTTCCTATCCTTCACAAGCATGAAAGCGATGATTCCACTTTGCAAATAAGGGTTTACACCTACACTCATCTCTTTACTTTCAGTGTTTCCATCTTGGCTATTACTACCGATAAAAGTGGTGCAGATCAGGCATTAGTGTTTAATGAAAACATCAAATCATTAAAACACACATGCTTTTGTTAGTAAACTATATAGTTGTTCTTTTTATGCTCCTAAGCATCTTCCCAAATATGGAGAGTATCACCGGCTCAGCAGCAAATAGCAATAGAAGTAGCAGCATGTTAAAACTCATCAGGAAAACATCCTTAGGCTATGCTGTTCAACTGTACCACTATTCTGAATAAATTTGTGGTTTGGTGTTACATTCATCCATTTCAGCTGAACACAGCAGTCAGCACTACTTGTCATGTTCCTTCCTATCCTAACCATCTGTGTGGGATCCTTGCATGGCAAAAGGCAACCATGGCATTTAATCCCCAGTAAAGTTAATTTGAGAGTCCCTGAGAAAATGTCTATGTGGTAAATTCCTGATGCTACATTGTTTTAATTTTATTTCCAGATAGCTTCTGACAAAATTAATGGGAAATGTTTGTTTACATTTATGAGCATAAGTACTGGATTATCCACAAGTATTTCTGAACATCAACTCTTCTCATTTGAGTTGAATCTTGGGCTTAGAGAATAAAAGTTGCTTCAAATCAACAAGAATCTCAGCAGAACAAATTTTGCTTTTGGTTTTGGACTATCTCGTGTACTAAAACTTCGTAAACTTTTTTTGTTGGTGGAACTCCCATGGTTTTGTTTTCAAGAAGAAAACCACCTCGTTTATATAAGGACACATAACATCATCACTTTGTACTTCAACAGGAAATGTTTAGTCAGGAGGAGTTTCACCTTCAGGAGCAGTGGATGGTCCCATCAGTTGGCTGAGCCTTGTTCGAAATGTAACAACTACATATTTTAACCTGCAGCATGTTTACACTTTTAATATCACATAAGTGCATGATGTACTCACAGAAAAATGCAAAGTCTATTTTAAACATTGAACATGAAAACATCACACATTGTGACTGGTGCTAATTTGCTTGAAGGGAAGTGTGTTATAGGGACAGAATAGGCAGGTAACTTTGCAGTCAAAGAAAGATGTTCATATCCAAATCCTATCACTCTACATTCAGAAAACCAAAATCCAGATCCAGTAAATATGCTGATTCCAATTCTCTATTTTTAAGCAACAGTATCTATCAGTATGGCTTGCAGACTACATGAACTGCGTCAACAATTTGTGTTGCTGCTGTAACTGTTTGGAATACAAGGATCAGCTGATTTCAATTTTAATACTGGAATCTTTGAGCATTTGTCTTCATTTGGCATTTTAAATTGAATAAGAAAACATAAGCAACTGTCACAGAAACTGCAGTGTTAGTTTAAAAGCCTTTTAGCACTAGCAATAGTGTCTTAAACAAAAGATTCTTTTTGCATTCTTTCAATATTAATATGATAGCAAAAAGAGAACCCATTGTGTTCTCATTATAAATGACATTTTTGGTAACATTAAGATCTTGTGGTTTTAACACTGTATGTACCAAATGAAAGAGATGAAATCAAAACATCATAAGCATTCCACTGAATGATATATTTTACATCTTATTTACTTGAATGTCCTATGCAAGGAGCTTGACTGAAGGATATGTAAGCTCAAATAGCCATCTCAAAGGACAGCTGAAAATAACAGCACTGAAAATGAAGTGCAGCATGGAGTTACACAAGATTAAGCTGACTAATCTGCTGATTCAGTTTTGCCTTTGTTTTTTGGTTTTGTCATGCAAGATCAAGAGTCATGCAGACAAACACGTAATGGCATTCCAGGCTCACAGTAACAATAAGCAACAGGGCTGTTCCCCTGCAACCTCTGCATCTTACAAAGAGGAAAACAGCAGAATGCTCATCAGCAGCAAGAGGCAGCAGGCTAAGAACAGAGAAGGCATGCTCTGTTGTTGTTGTTGCAGGTCTGCTGAATTTGGCACAGAGATTTTCTGTTAAGAGATGCTCATTTAAGAAACCTTCCTTCAGTTCATAGGAAGCATAATACTGCATGTGTTTGGAGAGATCAGATTCAAATAGAGCCCTTGTAACATCTACAGAATATAAAAAGCAATAAATTCTTCTATGAGGACCATATTCTGCAGAGTCCAAAGATGCCAAACTGTTATGACTGCTGATGGATACGAAAACTGTCAGTAACACCTCTGATAAGTTTAACCCTGCTCACAGTGCAAATGGGAGCCTGCTTGTTGGTCATGCACAAGGACTGCTGACCCCTCCGGAGCTGCTGTCCCAGAAATCCCTAACATCACTGTGCTGGTGATGGTGAGGTCCAGCACAGTAGAAACCTGTACATGGTTATCCTTGCATTCCTGACCCTGACCAAGTCCTTGGAGGATTGCGTGAGAACTGGCCATGCTAGTAGGCTTGCAAAGCACAATACAAATACATCATAAAGGGGTACTCTGTGATTGAAACAAGAGAAATAAGAGTCCTTCCAAAGCAGGAATCACAGTAGCTGAATACTTTCCTTTTTTTTTTTTTTTAATGGTGACAAATAGAAATGACTAAAATCAGAGAGTGATGCTGCAGAAATGAACATGTTGCAGGGCAGCTGGCATAGCAGGCTCTCCAAAAAAAAGAGAGAATGAAATAAAAGCTCAACCCGCACTGCAAACATTTCAATATTTTCTCTTTCTCTTTGGAAACGATATGGCTGTGTCATCCTCCAGGCGCATCTCTGGTTCTACCTAAGCTGCTAAATGCATGCCGATGGCAATATGCATCCTGCCTGCAGTGAAACTGGAGGTTTAGGCCAAAATGAATCTGGGAAGGAGTTTGAGAACAAAATAAAGGTGCTGTAGACCTAGAATCATGTCCTTGAACTGCCACTCACAGCTGTGCTGTGGCATTTGATCTCTATGTGCATCATTTCTCTATCTGTGGAATGCAGAAGATTACATTTCTTTTTCTAGTTGAAAGCACACAGGACTTTTCCAGCTGAGTAATGCTAAATCAGAACTAAATGTTGTTATTATATATTTGATTGTTTGATTCAAAAAATAGCTGAAGGATGAGAAGAGCTCTCCGGCCAAATAATTTCATCAGCATTTTATTGGATAGAAAAAAAAGGTTTGGCAGGCAAATTGAAGGGATTCATTCTACTAGTTGTTCATGATGTGAAAATATAAAGCAGGGAGATATGGCTTTGTTAGGATATTTTTCCCCTCTATATTAATAATTTGTTAGCATTTAAGAAGTATTTAGTGGAAGAAGAGGAACTGAGACCCCATCATGCTAAACAGATACACAGAAGTCATTTGCGGCTTTACACAGACTTTTGTAAGACACAGTTTGAAGAAATGAATGTGTATGGGCCTACTGAATTGAAGTTCAAAAGCTGTCTTACAGTGCTGACTGAGCATACTTCATTTCTTAATTTCTTAAATCACATCTCATTAGAGAAATGATGGAAATAAATCTGTAGATGTTGGATGTTATAAAAAAGGCCTTTGCAAACACTGAGCTTACTAGCACATCTGCCTTTCCCTCACATAAGCCTCTGTTTTCAAGGAAGCATCACTTGGCCAGACTCTAGACTTGAACTTAGCATGGGAAATTTTCAGTGTTTGACAACATATAAGACTTGAAATAATTTGAGGCTTATTTGCTCTAATGCTCAAGGGCTTGTCATCAAGCAAAAATTACTCAAATTTGGAATTAGGATCTGAATGTTTTATTGAAGTAGACATTTGAATGTTGTAGTTTTGGTGTTCTGTTAAAACTCGGGCTAGCAAACACAGATCTGGAAGGTTTTGGAAACTGATCTTGCTGTGTGGACCTAGTCTCCATTGTGCCAGTGTTTTCATGGAGCTAAATGAAATAAAGAAGCTCAGAATTTCAGTCTAGAAGTCCATCACAGCAGCTTCTCTCTCCAATTACTTACATGCTTCTACTTTTAACCACTGAAATAGAGCTTGCAGCTTCCTAAGCCAACTGTCTCCCCATGGACTACGGTGGAGAGTTATCATCTGCTCATCTGTCTTGTGTCTACAATTATTTTTTTAATGCATTGTTGATCACAGAAAATTTGAAAGGGGGGCAGAAAAATTTTGTGGGAAGTTAAAAATGAGCAGAGGAAAAGATGTTTATTGCCCCTATGGATAGAAAAGGCTCACTCTCATTTCTTTCTTAATCAAGATTATAAGAGTAGGAGAAAGATCTTGCAAGTTTCCTAGTTAAGGGAGAAGTTTCACTGATGGTTTGCACCTCCTAAGGAGCTGTCAAGACTCAAATCCCTAGGGAATCAGGTTTCATTAATTTCAGTGATTTTATTGCTACTTGGTTTTTTTTTTGGTGGTTGTATTTTGTTTTGTTCCTCCAAGAAAATCTAGGAGCAGCAGGACATAAAAACCGTGCTGTTTCAAAATGAATTAGGAATATCCAGCTTTATAACTTTATATTTTTCAAAAGATGATTGTCTGACTTTTGAACTCTTGCTTATTTAAGGCATCATGGACTTGAAAAATATGCGTAGCCATGTGACAATGCAAATTCAGCAAAGGAACACTTATTTGGTTTTCAGAAGTTCAGCAGCAGTGATTCATCCCTCTTGGCTGGGCTGCAGTACAACATAGTCAATGGTTTCCCTGAGGAAAGAGGAAAAACTCCCACACTGCTGTGATGGCCTCACAGGGAACAGTGGCCTTTGCCAGGATAGCTCCAGCCAGTGCACCAGATACAAAGAAAACTTTAGCCTTAACCATCAATGTTGTTCTTATAGGGGATTCAAGTTGGGCAATTCCTTCCTTGGAAGTCTTCAAGACCTGCCTGGACATGTTCCTATGCAACCTGAACTAGGTGAACCTGCTTCTGCAGGGAGCTTGGACTAGATGATCTCTAAAGATCCCTTCCAACTCTATCATTCGATGAATTCAAATGTGGCTTTTAGTAGCTCGACGAAACACAGTAAAAATTTTAAAACAAGAGCACTCAACATCTAGAGACTAAATAAACAAAAGCATAGTTGGGCCACTGGGTGCTATTCAGCACTTTGCATCATGAGGAGAAGAAAATCCCTCCTATTTCAAGGCCCCACACAATTCTTGCAATAGATTCTTCAGGCTGATTTCAGAGATTTGTTGTTGTCAATGTTAAAACAACATCACTTATCAGAACTAGATAAGTTGAAGGGAATTACAAAAAATACCCTTTTTATACCTTGCCCTCCGCTTCCACCTTTCAAAACTATGAAAGCAAAGCAAAGTACATAATAGACATATCTATATAAGACATAAAATAATGTTCTAGTACTTGCTCAGGTGGTAAACATTTTGTAAGGATTTACTGATTTATTGGAATTTTTGATCCTTGGAACGATCAATAGGTTAGACCTTTTCTGGAAAACTCACAGTAGCAATGTTTAAAGTGACATTAAGAAGATAAAAAAAACCCACTCACAGGTATTGCAATTGATAAAAACAATTTCTTTTAGGCTCATTTTTCATAAATTCTGGATTGCTTTTTACTTTTTAAGCCAGTTACTCATACTTATGTCTGTCTTTTTTCTTACCGATTCCATAGTGAATCTCTTGAGGAAAAACTTGAAAGCCTGGAAGCTGAAGATCTCATGTCTCATCTGTCACGACCAGAAACCTACCTAGATGTGAAGAAAAGATGAAGTAGGTAAAACTCACCAGAGTTATGGGTCAGTTTGAAACATTATCTATTAATTCTTCATTGATGATAGTTTATCATATAGTATTCATTTGATTTTGTGAGTTTCACTGTGGTAAACAAGTCCATTAGAAATCACGTGAAAATAACACCTTGTTAAAAATTACCACAGAAGAGCTTCATATAGCTGACTGGGAAAACTCTAACTCAATGTGGCAACTACTCACTGAGCTGCACTGAGCGCAAAGCTGGTAACATCGCCTGTCCAAGTTCTCTGACACTTCAAAAGACCTTGTTTTCAAATATAACTTCAGTCAAACCATTCAGGCTGAAAATGTCTGTGTCAGGTGTATGCACTAGACTGATCTTTTCGGGAAAATGGAGATATGATTTGAAGGATAAGGAGACCGAGAAGGATCCTGTGTGTAGGAGAGGAGGATGTGGGGAGACAGTCATACCAGGACAAGCACAAGTGGTTTAACCCTTTTTTGTCACACTCCTCCACCAAATATTGTATACTATTTCCAGTTGAAGACTTGCATTACTGCAGGGGAAGGAAGGTGATAGAGAAGGTAGGTAGGATAGGGACAGATGTTTCATTTTAAAGACCTGTTAGCCTTATCTCTGTGGTAGATCTAAAGGGACAAGATGAAAAAAGATTGATCACAGTTTAGAGCTAGATATTGGTACGGTGAAGAAGAAGACTATCCAGAAACCCTTGTGTTTAAAGATGAGGTGGTAAAGCAAGGAGTCTGGGACAAGACATATAAGACACAGATGTGGACTGAGTAGTCTGACTGAACGGGAGACATGACAAGTACCCATAAGGTTCCTTTTAATAAAAATGAGATTAGGGGTCAAGGCAGAAAGAGAGTGGGAGGGAGGCCACCTCCAGATCATACCCTTTGCTTAGCCAATCTGCCCATTTTCATTTGAACACACCACTTGATTCCATGAGGAAAAGCCCATCTCCTCCTCTCTGAGTCTTTTTTTCTTTTTTTCTTTTTTCTCCCCTTCTAAGAGTTTTGTTACTTCTGTTGACCTACTTCCCCAGAGACTGCTGTAGTTTGTTTATGGGGTTTGTCCTGTTTGTTTTATGTTTCCAAATATGTCATGTGGGTCTGGACGTTTGCCAATCCTTAATATTAAAAATAACATAGAATAATCCCTGTCTCCAAGACACATGGGATTCAATTAAATATTGCAACATAGACATTTTCCCTTCTGCTTCTGATCCTTTAGGATATTTTCAAATGATATTGTCAAGAGTTCTTTTGCCATTAGGAGGGATAGACATCTCTTTAACTAGCAGATTTCAGATTTTCACCTACTAGATAGAAAGGATCTGGCCTTCTACCCGGTATGCACGGGAGAAGAAATGGTTACAGTCTCTGTCTTTGACATGAAGACAAGGGTGTAAGAGGACTCATTTCTGCTCATTTCTGGGCCTCTTAGTACTCCAGCAACCAGCAAATAAAACTAAATATCAAAGAAATCCAGAAAAATATTTATAAAGAAATCAAGTTGATTGAAGTTATCAGGACTGATTGATGAGAAATATCACTGAGAAAGAAACTTATATGGCTCTCCTAGGGAGAAGAAAGGTGGCTCACAGATTAATATGCTCAACTGAGTTCAACACCTCAACCTGATGACCTTGTACAAGTTATTAGGGCATCATCAGACTGCATCCTCCTGGTGAAAGTGGCTGCCTGTGGCTTGGACAGATATATTCTTCATTGGGTGGAAAAGGTAGCTGTAGAGAGTGAGAAGGTCTCCCCTGAGCCTTCTTTTCTCCAGGCTAAACAGATCCCTCAGCCATTCCCCATATGAGATGTGCTCCAAATCCTTTACTAGCTTGGTAACCTGCCTCTGGATCCTCTCCCTCACTTCAATGTCCTTCTTGTAGAGAGAGGCCCAAAACTGGACACAGTATTTGAGACGTGGCCTCACCAAAGATGAGTCCAGGGAAATGATCACTTCCCTCCTCCTGCTGACAACACTGTTCCTGATAGAGGCCAGGATGCCATTTGACACCTGGGCACACTACTGGCTCATGTTCAGCCGTTGTCAATCAACACTCCCAGGTCCCTCTCTGCCTCGCGGCTTTCCAGCTGCTCCTCGTCAAATCTGGTGCTGCTGGGGGTTGTGGCCCAAGTGCAGGACCTGGCACTTGGAACTGGTGAGGCTGCAACTCAAATACTGATCTAGTTCTGGGCCCCTAACTAAAACAAGGACATTTTGGTGCTGGAGCATGTCCAGAGATTGGAAACAAAGATGGTGAAGGGTCTGGAGAACAAGTCTATGAGGAGTGGCTGAAGGAATTGTAGTTGTTTAGTCT
The DNA here is from genome assembly GCA_013401255.1 of Urocolius indicus. Classification (NCBI taxonomy): domain Eukaryota; kingdom Metazoa; phylum Chordata; class Aves; order Coliiformes; family Coliidae; genus Urocolius; species Urocolius indicus. The sequence continues at coordinate 141,819 of WBNH01006127.1, read as the reverse complement.
GAAGAAGAGACCAAGGTGAGACTTTATTACTCTCTAAAACTACCTGACAAGAGATTGTAGTGAAGTGGGGGTCAATCTTTTCTCCCAACTAATTTTAATGGACTTAAAAAAGTCTTTGTCAACTAAGAAGATTCTATGATTCTATGATTCAGATAGCAAATTTCTCAAGCCTGATGCCTCTCCAAGTGTTTTGTCTGGTTAAAGACTCTTTTGAGGCTAAATACAGATTTTCTGAAAGTGTCAACCCAAGGACAATAGTAGAATTTGTCTTGTCTCTGTTTTTCATAGAGGAAAGAAAAAAACAAAAAAGAAAAACTGCTTCCCAGCCGTCCTTGGCAATGTGAAGCTAACATTGTCAGATTTATGTCCTCATATATGACAGTATGTGAGTGGGATCAAGGAGTGAATAGAATATGTAAAACCCCAGAACAGATAGAGAACAATGAAAACCTGGGGAAATATGATTGCTCTTTACTTGGGTACACCTACACCTGAAAAGAGAAAGACTAGTTGGCTCTTCAGCAGGAAAGAGGCCTGAGAACAGGGTGACATCAATGTCAACTGGCTAACAATTCAATATAATACAATAGTACAATAACAGATTCTATTAGTCCTTAGATGAGGAAAGCATTTGTTCTTGTGCCTGATAATGAATACATACAATTGTGTGAAATTAATTGGTACAATCTAAGTACTTGACTAATCTTAGCTCTTAACTAATAGGTATAATGAGTTAAATCCTTATATTTTTAAGCTTTTAGAGCTGGATAAGTAGTATGTAAAGACAATGGATTCTCAATAGTGAAATACGAAAATTGCCAATATATTGGATAATAGTCAAGAATAAAATCTTATGCAGGGATTTTACAGAGCAGAGAAAATGAAGAGGAAAGTTTTTTTTGCAGTTTTTCATTACCTGTGTTTGATATTGATTAAACTCTTGTGTGATTTCATGCATAAGTCATTTAATGACTTATTTTAGTTTGCTTTTTGTTTTGGAGAAGATTTTTATTTTCTTTTATAACAGTGCACACAACCTGAATAGCAATAATATATATTTTGCTTATGTAATTAACATTTTAGAACAAATATTAACCAGACAGTTTTCATGTATGCCTGAAGTTATCCTAACTAGAAAAACTGAAACAAGCAAAAGTTAATATTGTTTCTACAATCATTGATGTAACAATAATAGTAGTTGTACACCACCATGGTGAAAATCAACTCCCTTTATGTCCAAACAATAGCGTGAATCACAGAATTCTGACCTTGATATACAAATGTGATCATGTAGTAATTATAGCTCTTGTGGTTTCTGTATAAACAGACTACTTCATCTGGAAATGCTGTAGGGTACTGCTTCATTCTGCAATTTACAGCTAATGACTGAGCAGAAAGCTTTTATATCCCAAGAAGTTTTAAAATAAAGCAGGTAGAAAAAGTCTGTTTCCTGCAAATGAAAAAGATTAAGCTGTTTATTTGAACTGCAGGGAACCATTCATTGCTCTATCTATCTTCTATTGAAAAGTATATCTTACAAATTTAAAAGTTATCTTCAAAATCCTATTTTGCAAAGGCTATTGAAGATATTTTCATGGTCAAAATATAGAATGAGGTTACTCTGTCCATGTGATAATTGACATGTTCTTGAACAACTGTGACATTAAAGAAAATGTCTTCATTTTTTTGCCCAAGTCTGCTTGTTGTGTCTACAATGGTAGCCCTTAACAGGATATGAAAACATTCATTGGCTTCACTGTTCATTGTTCATTGGCTTTACCCTAATCCATGATTTGGAAAACACTATTAGGAGGTGGTCAAACAAACTTCACTTCAGCAAATCTGAGGATATTTATCTGAGGACATGTCACCTCTGACTTGACTTTAGTATGTCCTGAGCAGTACAAGCTCTGTTCTCACCTCATACATTAGTATGTGTTTTCAGTGCTTCCATAAAAATATACCATGAAAATACTAGCATGCCTATAGGTACAAACTGAATCCTGAAGGAAGTAATTGAAAAGTCATTGTACTAACCCAGCACAGAGTACAGGAGTGACCTTGAAGAACTGACTAACATCCTCTTGATGATGAGTCCCTATTTATACTGGTTTCATGAGAAATATAAATTGTTCAGTTTTTAATCTATTACATAATTACAGGACAAGGGGTAATGGGATGAAGCTGGAACACAAAAAATTCCATTTAAACATAAGAGAAAAATATTTTACTGTTGAGGTAAGGGAGCCCTGGCACAGGCTGCCTAGGGAGGATGTGGAGTCTCCTTCCTTGGAGATCTTCAAGACCTGCCTGGATATGTTCCTATGTGACCTGATATAGGTGGACCTGCTTCTGCAGGAAGGTTGGACTAGATGATCTCTAAAGGTCTCTTCCAACCCCTACCATTCTCTGATTCTATGATTCTATGACTTTAGATAACTCTAATGCTTTAATCAAAATTTGATTTAGTGCCAGAAGTTCTACCAAAGTTTATAAATATTAGATCAATAGTATAGATTCTTTTTTTCCAGGAAAATGTAAAATCTCAAAAAATATCAAGATGGCTTTCTTGAAAAAAAAATGCATTTTCTTTTATTCCATCCTCATTGGCGTGAATCTCATTACTTTTCCCTGATTGTTTATGAATAGAGCTTGGAATTAGCCAAGTGTTTTTACACTGAATTGATGTCAGGCTGAGAGGGTCATTAAGCCTCAGATCATTCTACTGAACTTTAAAATATATTGGTAAAATATATAGTTTGAAATACACATATCTTTGAATATGATGGAAAATCAACTTAAAAGTTCAGATAGTTTATCCGACAGTACTTTTAGAAATAACAATTGATTTAAAATGAATCTAATTTTAGGTGATGGTATTACTATTAAAATGGAAATGAGTTCTCCACTGTCACTTGATATGATCATCATATGACTGTGAAATCATCATGGTAGGATATATGGGTTGTGCAAGTGCTGTGGAATAGCTGCGCTGGACAGCTTAAATGTGGTTTAGGAGTTCATGCTGCAAAACATAATGCTAAGACTCAACAGTTTTGTAATAAATCCCAATAATGTCACAAGACATTGCTGTAGAGGGCCAGAGGGCTTGAGCTTACTTGTAAGTTTCCACAGTCTCATTCAAAGGTGAATTTTCTTTAAGACTCAGGTATATGACAAAGAGATTTGTGTAAGTATTTAGACTGAGGAACTCTCTAGTCTTAGAAGCCTGTCTTTTGTTATTTGTCTAAGGGCTTCAGGATGATCGTATTTTGAGTTAAATCTCCCTGTATCCACTCTAAGAGTGACCTTTTTATCACTTCCAACTATACCCATTGCCTTTTTCTTGGGCTCAGGTAAGAATTTTCCTTTTGTGAAGCTAATCAGAATGTCTGCCACCCAGCCTCAGACCTCTGGAGAGTTTTCACTGATCTCATGTAGGGTAATTTTTTTTGTATTTGATGACAAGGCTGCCATCCGCAGCCCAAGATTTTCAGTTATTTATGATTCACTTCTGTAGACTGTGAAGGGCTAATAACACAGGAGAGTGCTTCCCACCATCTCTGTAAGGTTAGTTACTGCTTAGTTATTTATTCAGTGTGTAGTCTACAGCAAAACAGCACATACATGGTCTACAGATGATAGGTTAATAATATAATTTGGACATCACATGAAGTCCTCTTGTCACTGCCTCTGCTCATTCTCGATAACCACTGATCATAGGCTGAATTCAATAGGAACTGTTTGCTGGATGTATTTTGAAGAAGAAGAAGTCATAAAAATTAGAAACTTGACCTGGTATAGCCATGCTATGGATCAACTTAAATTTGCATGAAAAGACTTCTACACCTGAACTTCCCATGGCCTTCCTACAGCAGCTTTTCAACTCTGTGTTGGCAGCTGTCAAGCAAAACAAGCAGCATTCTTCCTGTTTCTAGCCATCAATAATTAGTCAAGTGCTAATAAGGTCTTGTGTTTTTGTTGAGTCTGAACACCTCACAGCAATTCATATATTTCATATATCTTTGCAGGATAGCTATATAACCTTGTGATCAAAGTCTGGCACTGTACTTGAGACATTAGACTGAAGATGAACACATTTGGCTTCTGCCATTACCAAAGCCCATTGTGCTCATCTTCATTTTAGGTTCCCAAGTGCTGAGCCAGCCTTTGATCATAAGGATTACTACAGTGTTTTCTGCCAACCCCTCTTGTCTTGCTACTTCTCTGCCCTTTAAAGTGCTGTGTTTTTCATGCCTACTCCTTCAACGTGCACCAGTGGTACTCTCCTACTTACCAGGCCTGTGAAAATGTCAGGGATTTTAGCTGATATAATACTGCTAGTCATTCTTTCAACTGAGCACAGAACTATCAAAGCATCTCTACAGAATATTATGAAATATAAGACACATAGAAACCTCTATACAGGAATACAAAGATGTTCCTAAATATTCTTTCCTTTGGTTCTGTATCTTTCTCTAAAGTGAGTCATGCCCAGATCCATGAGCAAGCTCTTTGAAATCATGTATACTATCTACAAGGGAAAATGAGATTAATTCAAAGTTAGTGACAGAACAGAGCCTTTAAAACTTGACCCAAACTCAGCCCATGTAAATGGGATTCTTTGCATCCACCTTCAATGAGCCTTGCTTCAACTATTAGACTGTAAAAGTGAGATGTATTTGACAAAGTGTCTTTGCCTGTGCTCCTCACCTCAGACTCCCTTTATTGTCACTGACAAAACAGCTGATACAACTGAAAGTAGGTTAAGGCTCTTCTCATCTTACAAAAGTAGATCTTGAAAACAGAGATACTAAAGTAGATGTCTACAAAGGTCAGGAGGAACACAGACTAAACTGCCTCTTTCATTCTACTAACAAAAAGAGAGAGAACAGGGTGCTGAGCCTAGAGGTAGACACCTACCATAGAGATGGTCCATGCCCTGCAGTATGTTGTGTCAGGGCTGCCTTCTTTCTGCCTGAACCACGTGGGCAGACACAAGAGTGTTCCTTTAATTCAACATTCAAGAAGAGATGACAAGAGGAAGAAACTAAATTTTCAAAAATGAAACTTTTAATGAAAATCCCCAAGAAAAAAAAACCCTCTGTGTGTGAACTAACACACAGACAGTGGAAAGCTGACATGCTTTCCACTGGCAGTGTGATGGGAAGTTATAGTGATCTTTAGATTTTTTTTGATAGATGAAGATACACAAATTAGATATGATAAAATTAGATGTTGTAATACAAGTTTTATATTTTTACTAAGAGAATGATGCAGCTGAAAAATAACCTCCTCTCTTCAGTTTCATTTGTCTCAGTTTCCTGATTAAGCTCATGTGACAGTACTTGGACTGCCTTTCTGGGTGACAGTATGAATTTATAACAAGGCAAATGTAATCAAATAATTTCTTTTTGAAGAAGGTGGGAATGCATTGAGACTGAGTGTCTCCAGGCCATGATGGTAGTTAAAGACACTGAATAACTCTCACATTATGCTCTCTAAACATCTCCTATTGTTTAATAAATCACTTAATAAAGAAATTAATTTTAACAGTGTATTAATTAGTTAAACTGGTTAATGAGTTGCTAATATCTTGGCAAGTGACAGTGAGATGGCTATTTTGGATGCACTCTGATGTGGTTGGCTCACGTCATAGAAAGCAGAGATGTGCATGGTGGGAATCTTGAGGTTTCTTCTGCCCTTCTGCAGCTGTGGAAATGAGCTGTCTGCTCAGTGAATACTTGCCAAGTGACTGTTAAAAAAAGAGGGAAAAAAAAATACAGCTATTTCAAGGGGCAATTATCTAAATGAACTAGAGAAACCTGGGATGACTAAGTCCCCAACCTCTGGAGAATTTGTTCTGAGCACTTTGATGATTTTCAAAATGGTATTGCATTCTGGGCTTTCATAACATAGCCTTGATCTTCTTTTGCCTCTAGGCAACTGTTGTTAAGTCCAGTTTTTTAATTGATAAAGCAAAGTCACTAAACCCAGTGCTGCAGAGCTGCCAGGTGCCTGAGAGCAGGTGAGAAGGCAGGTGTGTGCATGACCTTCAGCATCGTGCCTACCAAGGTGGGCCTTTTTATCTATCATGTTATGAATCTCTTTCACTTTCAGTTCAGCAAATAAAATTAATTAAAGGGGGAAAGAGTTTTGATATCTCTAGCATGATCAGTGGTAACTTGTACAGCTTTGGTTTCCTTCCTCTGATATATTCATGAACTGAATCTGGATCTTGACAAAACAAGAGACATCTCTGATTAGAAAACCACCACCACCAACAGGAAACATCAATCCCCATCACTGGTTTACAATTTCAAATTGATTTCTTCAGTAAGCAGTGCTAGAAACACAAACATTTTGCTGCTTGAGGTTGGAGTCACCAAAAAATCAGAAACTGAAATGCCAAGCCAAATTGAGGTTTTGAGTGCCTTAGTCCCTGGGAAAATTCAAAAGCCTGAGTCAGTTGCACATAAGTGTCTTTAGCCAACACCTGGAAGGAGTTACACTTTAAAGTGGGTTCACAGAAGATGTGATGAGAAGGAGGCACCTACACCATCTAACAAGGAACACAAGTGGTGCAACAGGTCATTGATGACAGCCTTTGAGAACTCATGAGTATTTGTCTCTGTAGCAGATCTGTAATCATGAATCTGCCCCTGGAGGTAGGAATTAAAGTCAGGGCTTTATATCTTGTAAAAATGTGATGCTTCATGTAATGCTTCAGCAGGTAGTGGCATTAGGTGTTGGGGAGTCTATGCTCCCCCTGAGCAGGACCAGGATTTCCAGCCAGTGCCAATCCTCTCTTACAGGCCCGTAAGACCACTGTGCAAGGGACAGAAATTGTTAGTAGTTACAAAGCAATGAAGTTAAATCTTCCTTTGTGAAAACCAAAACCAAAACCATAGAGCGCTGTGAATGTAACTCAGATTTTTTCCAGGGAACATCTGATCCATTTTAATTCAGTATATGCCATTCCAGTCATTAATCTCCAGCCAAATTTTTGTTGTTTTTTTTTTTTTTTAATTTTATTCCACATTATGATTTACTGCACAACTCTTTGTTATTACTTAGAGAAGCAGTTGCTCACATCCTCTTTCTCTTGATCTTCTGGTCAGGAAAATATTGCCCAGATCTGAGCAGATGTAAGACTATTATTCCGCTGAGAGAACTCTTCCCCAATTAAAACTAGTGTCTGTGAGGTAAATTATGATCTTGCAAATAGCTTCTGCTTCTAAGAAAGATTACATTACAGCACAAATGGGGCCAGATTTCCTTACATTAAGGCTACATTTTGCTGCAAAAACTGCAGTAACTGACACGATATTGCACAAATATCCTGGGAGGGTTAAAAAATGTTGAAATCTCACATATGTATCCTTCAGTACTTAGAAGAACCCGATCTGCCCAATACATTCCTGAATGAACCTATTTTCTTTTTCAGAACCAAATATTTTGTTTGGTTTTGTCATGCACAGGAAAGGACAAATCAGAAACATATTTTCTCGTGATAACTACTGTCAAAACAAGAGGGCGTTGCCAGTGTTCAGGCAGATGCTGCCTGGTCACTGTGGTCCTCTGTCCTCCCTTGCATTGTGTCTGTGGGAACAAGAACAAAACCCACTGCAGTTTGCATCTGGATTAGAAATTAGATAAGACTGCTTCGTTCTGGTGTTTGTGACCACCACTCATGTCCCGCTAAACCTTGTAAACTAATATATGTTGCAGATGGACAGAGGTGCTAAGGAGCAAAAGCACTAACGGGTCCTTTCTGGGGAATCTGAGTTTCCTGTCTAACTTCACATTCTGGAGGGAGCCCAGTGTCTTTCTCCAAGGTGCAAATCAACTTGTCTTCAAGTTGATCAGCTGGCACAGCTGACGATTTCATTTAGAAAGGGCCTTGAACAATAAAAACAAATGTTCCACAGCTCGGGACTGAGATACATTGTCCTGCACTGGGAAACTCAGGAGGAAGTGCTGAACTCTTGTCTACAGAAACCCTAATTAGTGGACTAAAATAACTGACCTCGCTTTCAAAAGGACATTGAAATAGTTTATCCAGAACTTTGGTATGAGCAAAAGGTCTGAATTTTAGGCAACTAGCTTTTGAAAATTAGTTCTTTAAGCTTTTATCTACAATGAGCAGCTTTAGCAAACAGGATCCTCTCCTGCAATTGCTTGTCTAAGCAAAACATTGTCACTGTACTAGCAGCCAGCACTAGCATGCAAGCAATACTGATGTCAGGATATTATTATCCCCAGGAAATGCTTTTCACATTAACATGGTGGTTTAATGGCCTGTGATATTGCAAGAAGGTATCTCTTCCAAGGAGACAGAATTTAAGCACTGACATAAACAACAACAGGTTTCATTCACCTAACTGTTAATGTTCCTAAAGCCACACTGGCACATGCAGATTTGCATGAACACCAAGAGGACTTGAAAGCACTGGAAATCTACATACACATGCTGAAGGGCAAATGCCTGTGGAAGCAGTAGTTGTGTCTTTTCCCTTGGGGAGGAGGTAGTCAGGGGCTACAGACAGTGTTTTTTCCTTTCTAGACATTTGCTTGTTTTTACAAAATATGAAGGACCTCTGTTCTTCCATCTGTCTTGGTTGAAGAAGGTTCAAAGTCTTGGGACACATGCACACACAGTGCTATTGCCTCACAGAATCACAGAATGGCAGCGTTTTAAGGGACCTTTAAGGATCATCTAGTCCAACTCCCTGCTAAAGCAGGTCAACCTAGATTAGGTCACACAGGAACGTGTCCAGGCAGGTTTTGAAGACCTCCAGAGAAGGAGACTCCACACCCTCCCTGGGCAGCTTGTGCCAGGGCTCCCTCACCTGAACAGTAAAATATTTTTTTCTTATGTTTTTCTTTTTGTGTTCCAGCTTCTTTCCATTACCCCTTGTCCTGTCACTAGATACAACATAAAAAAAGGGATGCCCCAACCTCCTGACAACCACCATTTAGATAACTCTAAATATTAATGCGATCCCTCTCTAGTCTCCTCTTATCTAGACTAAAAAGTGAAGCCTCAGCTACACTTGTAGTGACCAGGCTACAAGTATTGCAGAGTTCTCAGTAGCACATTATTAAAAATCCATTTGAATGATCTCAGTTTTCATGATATAAGTTTGGTTTTTTTCCTCCCAGGATGTAAATCATAACATTAATATGATCCATTTAAATGATAAAGTGTCCTTCATCATCCATCACCATGAAAAAACACTGTCTAAGACTCCTTGTTTTCCTTAAGGTCTGGCTAAACCCGGTCTCACTGGTTGGGGTCATGTTCCCTCTTGTGCCTGATCTGTCTAATGGTGCAAATGTACTGGAAGAGTTTACTTCTAACGTTCTTGCTCAAGTTTTAGTGATTGGAGGGCTTTGCTTAGGATGCGTCTGAAGTGGCTCACAGGACATTGGCCTATTGCAGATCTCAGCCTTGAGAAGGAGCTACTTAGGGCCTTGTGGATGTTTGGGAAACAGTTTTAAAACGGGCAGAATTTGTGTTAGAAATGATCCCTGGGGTAAGGATATTTTTGGCTGTAGAGGAACCTTACAGTCAGGCTGTTCTCTGTGCTTGAAGGCAATGGAAGGGACAAAGCATAGGATTTTATGATATACCATGTGCATACATGTAAAGACCACTCTATAGGGTTAACTGCATAATTACTGTTCTGAGATTCCTAGCAACTCTGTGAAGAAAAACATAAATCATCACAACAGTAAAAAAATGTCTCTAATTCAGCCCAGGTGTAAGGTAGGCTGTCATATGGCCCCAGCATACAGGAGCAAAACATGACTTACAATCACCTTTTCATCCTTATTCCTGCTGCAACTGATGCCCTTTAAGTCTAATATTCTCAGTGGTAAGGAAATTTGTTTCAACTGAGCCAAATCCCACTTGACTGTCTAGGTAGCCAGAACAAATACCAGCTGTAGATAGTCTTGGGTCAGAAGTAGATTTTTAACCCCATCCTGGTCAATACATGAAGATGATAGCTTCTTCTCAAGCACAATTCCACAAATACTGAAAATAAAAATTATAACATTTAAGTGACCTGTAAGATTTGGGATTCTGGCTAAGACCTGTCTTACCTTTGATTAAATCTCGAGTCAGATTATGGCATTAATTTAGGACAAGTATAAGATCAGAATTATATCCTGCTAGTTGATAATAAAAGTTCTACATTTAATGTAGAATTATGGTACTCATTAGTTTTAAAAAAACAGCTCCAGAAGTTATTCTACCAAGGCAGAGATCCTCTTTGTTCATGAATATAACTACTGAATTGTAGGAATTTCTGATCCTGACAAGCTTTGCTAAGTACTCAGCTACTAATTATGAACAGAAATAAGAGGACACCTGCTGAAACAATTATTAAAAGATGTGTAACTACAACCTGCTGCTGATGAGATGGAAGCAGCCAGTATCCTACATCAGTAGAGAATGTATTTTATGACAAATATGCCATTAGGTTAATGATTATGTCATTAAGCATATTAATTTGGGTCACTACTGAGATAGTTGTATTTGAATGGAAAAGAGAAGTGGCAATATATAGATAAAATAAATGTTAGAGTTTCATGGTGCTGGAATAGTTCTTATTTACCCATAAATAAATCTGGATTGTTTCTACAAACTTCCTTTTGTGGCATTACTATAAATCAAGCAGGAGGCTAGGTTTGGACCCTCACGGTCAGGAATGATTTAACAGCTGTAAATACAGGAAAAAAATCCTGCCATAAGTTTTTCTACCTATTTTTGTCTACCAATTTGTTGTACCCACATAAACTTTTTCTTTTAAAGATGTTTAAAATGTCTATTAGTTTAAATAGAAAAAAATGCCCACAAATCTGTGTTAAAAATATCTGCAAGTCAAGTACATTCTAAGTATAAGCTCCGACTCAAAATCATCCAGGTGAGGTGCTGGAAAGCTGGAGCCTTGATCTGGGAAAATACCACAACATGTCCTCCCTGTTCAACCTTGGATCCTATCTATCAGCTGCTACTGGAGACAGGATCCTGAAGTGTTGGCTCAGATGATTATATGTTCCTATAGAGAACCATATTATTGTGCTAAGGGCTTGGTATTATGCCAAATCTAGATACCATAAGGCTTGTCCTAGCGCCTGAAACATCCTGCTGCCTCTCTGACTGGAAGTTCTGGCTAGAACAAAATTGTGTTCTATGCATTTAGCCAACTGCTATAAAAAGGGCATGCAGTTGTGCCAGCCTTGGCAGGAGACATCTCCCTTTTCTTGCCCCAGGAGTTTTGAGGAGTACATCAACCATCTGCCTTGCATTTCCCACTTACATGTTCCCTTCTGGCTACTCGAGACACGAACAAGAAGAATAGGAGAGCCAGCCATGCTTCTGCTGCTGATCTGGGCAGTGCCATGCAGTGACTTGCCTGTGGTCAGGCCATAATTCAGCGCCTGAAGGTGACAATCGCAGTGCTCTCAATCAGCCATTATCTAAAAGCTGATTCCTTGTTTCCCCAGACTGGAGAAATGCATCCTGGGGCAAAGCTTAACTTCTAACTGCAATCCCACCCCATCTCTATGCCACAAGGCCACAGCTCCAGCCACTGTAACCGAGAGAGTGGACTTGGCAAAGTCTTACTTGCCCTTTCTCCAAAGCAGGTTGAATTTTGAATCATAAGGCCACACTCCAAAAGTCATTTGTTTTCCTAGATTAGGGACTGTTCTGGTGATTGTACAGATATGATGTTTTTACTTGCTGAATAACAAAAGAGGCTTGCAGCTTGGTGAAGAAGATTAATTGCACTCTTTTATTTGCACAATGAGCACTTTAGGAGCATATCTGTTCGTAAGCAAGAGGAGGCTCTCTTAAGCACTGACTGAGCAGGCATTGGAAATGGATAGAAATTAAAAGCCCATGACCTTTGGGAGTCACAAACTACTTGCAGGATGTCTCATAGGCATATCCTCCCATGGGGAAATGTTGCAATTTTCAGTTTTACTGGTTTCTTTAAACCTGAAATTCTTTAACTGGATGCTAATATAGCCCCATGGCTTTGTGATAACAAGCACTGTGGCACCATGTTGGTGTCAGGATCTTTACCTCCAGAAGCACAACTGCTCATGTCATGTTCACACATATCCATCCTCCAACCTTTCTTCCCTGACCAACAAATTCAGGTTTGAGTGATAGAAGAGCTGAAATGGGACTTTTTATCACTCAAAACAGGGTCACTCCTTGCCATCCCCTGCCAGGCCTGGCTTCCAGCCCCACGCCACCCACCTTTAATCACCCCCCCCACAGATCACCCAGCAGTCTCAGGCATGCTCAGCTTCATAGCAAAGCCTCTACAATTTGTTTGTTATTTTTCCTCCTACTTTATTTATGAAAGCTTCCTGCCAAAACACTCTCTCTCTCATTGCCACCCCTTTCCTCTCCGCTTTGTTTCCTGACGAGTGTTTTGTCCTGACACATCAAGTAAAGACATGAAACAGGAGATGGGGAACATCTGACCCTGGCTACAGAGCATCTCCAAGAAGAGAAGCTCCTAGGGATAAAATCAGGGCTTTTTTTTCCCCCTCTTTGTTGGACCTTGCTGTGGGATGTTCAGGGCTTCCTGTCGCAGCCCCTGGGGCAGCCATCAGCAGCCCCCAGTCGGGGCTCCGCTCTCCCTAAAGAAATTACAGTCTGTAAACGTTTAAAGGCAGCTTCTTTTGAGTTAGCCACATGCTTCAAATTGTTATGTGGTTAACCACAGAGAACAAACCCCCACACAAATACCTACGGATCAGCTTGCTCCAGCCAGGGTGGTAGCAGTGGGGGCGGAAGGGGAGGGGGGAATGCTTCCTCGTTTTGCTTTTGAAGAGAAGAAAATAGCGTTTTCTTTCTGCTTCTCCAAACTGCTGGCGGCTGCGGCACCGCAGTGAGTGCTGGTTGGTGCCGATTGCGCATTTGTTCGCGTTCTCGGCTGATGAAAGGAGCCTTGTTCAACAGTCATGGCCATGTACGCCACGGGCCAAGTCCTCCACTGGTGTAAATCAGCTCATCTGGTGAATGGGAACTGAAAACACGACCTCCTCTCTGTGCATGCCCCTGCAAACGCCAAGCTGGGGGAAGACTTCTGGGCTTTGACATTGCCCTATCCGTAGCAGTTTATAACTCTTATAACTCTTATAAAAAGCTGAATGCTTTTCTGCTGACTCACAGAGGCAGATGGATTTTGTTAACTCCAACTGAGGTAGAGGAGGATCCACAAAAAGCGTTGCTGCCTCTTGGGGGCGGGGTGAGGGCGCTGAACCTGGCTTTGGAGATTGGAAGGACGGAGCAAGGAGCTTCACTGCACAACGCCCTGTTCAACATAGATGCAGCTTGACTTGTGAGTACCACCTGGGAAGACAGTGATATGTGTCCCAGGCTGAGCCCTGCTGCTAATCACTGTGTGAAATAATGAAACCATACTGCTGCTCCCAGCCCTACCTCGTGCTCTCTCTCTGAAGCATTGCAGTCACCCAAAGCTCAAGAGAGAGACTTAAGAGCCAACAGCAATGAAAAAAACCAAAAAACCCAAACAACCCCAGAGCTCAAACTCCCTCAATAATTCCATTGCCTCTGCTTAAGTCTTCTAAAATTACAGACGCTTTTACTGAAGTAGCAACTTCCTTCTGCTTTGCACTGTCTTGTATTTTTGAGGACTATGAATTTGTTGAGGAGCAAATTGTCTTACAAACCCATGGGGATACTACATAGGCATAGTTTCCAAACACAATTGGCATAGCTGTTCATGTAGCGTTCAAGAGAGTGCACCTAAGTGGAAATAAAATTATTTTACATGGGCCAAGTTTAAGATCCATCTTAATTGATTTTCATCAATAAAATGGTGGATTAAAGACTCTGCAAGTTGTCTAGAAGAGTCTTGAGGGAAAAGCTGCAATCCAAACGTGATCTGCTTTGCCCAAGTACAAAGCAAAATTGCATTCTTTGTGGAAAACGGCACAAAAAGGAGGAGTTAAAAGCTTCGGATGTGGAGAACAGTTTAGTGAAAGCGATTTAGTTCCTCTGGTCTATTTATCATCTGAGGAGAGAAACATCCCTGTGTGTATGAAGTTAGCTCTGCAGGACTCTGTGCCTGTCAGAACTGTTTATCTCTACTTGCCAACAACAGCAAGAAAAGCAGGAGGAGGAGGACTGGCAATCGTGATGGTGAATGAGTTGGACACATGGAGTGAGGGAGCATGAATCGAACCTCCTTACTGATGCAGAAAGGGGAAAAGAGGCAGGGAAACATTAAAGCATGATGTGTCTAATCTTGGAGAGTTAGTGGTGCAGTTGCTACCAAAAATCCCAAACTTTTCCAGAATTTCTTCACAGGCAACTGAGTAGGTTGGTCACCAGTTAGTCCTCATGCTGCTGAAGGTACAGGAGTAAATGCCAGCAGAAACAGCGACTGGGGAAATTTGGCACCATTAACATGTTATTGGCTGTGGGCAGCTAAGTCGGGAATATTGCACTTAGATAGTTCAAAGCCAATGTGGTAATCACTTATTAAGGAACTATTTAGTGCTTGATATATGAAGAGGGATAAAATTCCCACAGCCTAAATCAAACAGAACCTTAAACTGGTGTGAGGGCCATCAGGACAAAAGAAAAAAAACAAGGGGGAGGGAGGAGGGAAGAGAATTCAGGTTTATAAAAAGAAACACATACACAATGAGCTGAAGGTTGTACTTCTGCACTTCCTGGTCTGGGTGTGAGCAGAAGAGGAAATACCAAAATATCACCAGAAAGACTGTTCTCACAGCATTTCCAACCTGACTGAGACCAGAAATTTCTGAAAATCCTGCAAAAAAGGGGGAAAAAAAGTGACCCATAAGTGACCCAGTCCCAAGCCTCTCACTCACTGGAAAGCCAATGAAATTCCCAAAGTTAGGAGGTTTGGGTAGACCAAGATAGGTCTTCGTGTTTCCCCTCAGTCCTCATGTGTACTCTGTATTTTCTGCAGTTCACTGATCGTTGGTGACATTTTGACTCTTTTGCCAGCTTTGAGAGGAGGACATTTCTGGTATAGTCAGTTTAGTTACATCTGTGACCACAGACCACTGAATTGCATGTCAACCTCAAGGCATAGCACTGTGGTCCAGTCTAACTCAGGGGAGGAGTTCCTTGTCCTCCCTTTAATTTCTTTGGGCATCAATCCCCTACAAGACGACTAAAAAACTAGGTACAAAGCAAGAACCAACATTTCAATGCATAAAATGCCAACAGTTTCAGTGTTGCTCCATGTTAATAATTAAAACTGAATTCCTGAAGGCTTGCAGCCAGAAAAGACATGAAGTTGGTCTGGCTGGTCTCACACAAATCTTCCAGTGGTATCAAAGAAAACCTTGAAGAGCAGCAGGATCACATTCAAAGGGCTGTGTGGAAAGCCGACACATCAGACAATCAGTTTAAAACTTCAGATTTGGAAGCTCTGCAAGGAATTTGGAAAATGGTTCTTTCCCTTTATTGATATGAAGACCAGAAAATACTCTGTCCTGCTAAACCCCAAGAATTTAAATGTTAAATTCTTCTGGTTGATGTATGGTATTTTCATTAGAATTCAGGACATATTCAATTGTCTAAGGAAAATCAAGGCTAAAGTAAAATTACTGTAGAAAGCTGTTTTTTTTTTTTTTTTCTAAAAGGGTGTTTCCTAACATCTAAGAACTTTCTGAATCAAGCTTTTTCCCCCCAATATTTGACAATCGAATCCCTGGAGCAGCTCCAAGGAGCAGCTCAGGAATGTTCGGCGCAACCACAATCTCCATCTCTGGGACAGAACAAAAATTACAACAATGATGATGCTTTATCCTCTACATCTCCCTCCAGCAACACTTCCATGGGTGTCAGCAATGAAATCTGCTTCAAAGAGGTCACTGGTTTTGAGACTGCTCAACTCATTGCATTTGTGACTGTGGTTTAACTAAAACCACCTAAGGCTAATAATGCTGTCATGGACTCTCACATCCAAAAATGAAGCTAAAACCGTAGCTAAGCCTCATGTCTGAATGCAGCTTTCCAGTTCATTCAGAGCAGCACAGCGCTCAGCATTTTCCCTCCAACAACAGAAAGCCCCTTTCTGGCCTCCCGGAACGTTGCTGCCTGAAATACGTTGTCACTCCTACTGCAAACTTAGTTAAGAGACAATAGGAGAAATAGTTGGCACATGGATTCTTCTTAAAACTTAAATCTAGATCAACAATAAAACATAAAAAGCCAAAGAAACATGCAAAGACGCTCATAAAGTTCTCATTTTTCTTTTAAGATTGATTTTCTCTGAGATTGAGACATTGCAATTCACTCAACGTGGGCCCCATTCTGCAAGTCTTTTCTTACAAGAGCACTTTTTAAAGCCACTCAGGTTGTTTTATGTGAGTAAAAGTCAGTTACATGAGCCAGGATTTGCAGAATTTGGCCTTATATCTTTTGCTACAGTAAAGCTTACCTAGATGTTATCTGGGCTGCAAAGCAGTGTGTATTTTTAGGATTTAAAAGTGGACTTCAGTTGAGGGTTTTTTTTTTTTCTGGAAAAAACTCTAACTTCAGCCTCTTCCATCTGTTTTTTTTTTGCAGTTTGCTCAGCAGCCACATTGAATGGACGCACTCAGCCCTTGTCCCTGCCTCAGAGCTCCTCGTTACCAACCATGCTCAGCCCCAATGTGCTGTAACTCACCAGGATGCGTGCAGTCTGAATTCCCATTCCAGAGTTGGTCCTCAAACCTAAGGCCATTATTCCATCTCAGACTATGCCATATTCTCCCACGTGCAGCTAAAAAAAATGCATGTTTTTTCAGGTTTTCTTGCCACAAAAATATACAATAAAATGAAATAAAGTAATAATAACAATAAGAATGAAGGAAATCCAGGGTACAGCTGGAGTCTAAGAATGTAGATCTGCATCCATAAATCTCCTGCCCGTTGAGGAGACACAGGCACTACAACTGGAAAGAGAGCAGGAAGGAAAACCTACCATGTGAGCAAAGTTTAAAAAAAAAAAAAAAAAAAGGAAAGGGGAAAAAAAAAGAGAGAGAGAGAAAAAAAAAGGTCTGCTCAGTGGACAGCACTTGGGCTGATAGCAGAGATTTCAGGAAATCCAAACACTCAGACAGGAAATCTGAACACTGGATAAACATGCCATAATCTCCACAGATACAGTTAACGTGCTGCGTCTCCCGTTAACCCTTATCCTGCCCATGGCTGAGGCTGAAATCAGAGCTGCAATGCCTGGAAACACAAGCTGCCCCAGGAGGGCTCTAAAGTCTGAGCACTCCAAGGTCTGAGCAGCAGCCCTGCCTTCAACTCAGTCCTCTCCTTCCCTCACTGCTCTGCTGAGGATATTTTTTCTCACTTTATTTCTACATAGTGATGCTTTAAATGAAAAGGGTGTGATTTTCCCCGTCTGAGAGGAGATGATGCTGCACACCCAGCCCCACAACAGCAGGACAACCTGCCTGAACACCTCTTTGCCACCAACTGCAGTCATCCTGAATTGGTTTTACCTGTTTTTTCACCTCTCTTCTGCTGCAATACAAGATTTATATGGCTGTCTGTGAGGCACTTGTAGGATACCAGTGATGATTTACTCCAGGACTGGTTCAACAGGGTTGGGGGAGGCACATTAGAAATTAGAGGCAAAGTGTTCTTAAAGGAACAGAGGAGTTTGAAAACCTCTCTTTTTGCCACTTTGTAAAGGAACTGAGGATCAAACTCTACAGTCCATAGTAAAATTAAGATGAAGCCTGTTTAGTTACTTGTTTCTGGAGTATAAATTTTACTCTTTGTGTGCTGTGGGACACTCCTTTGTGTGTGTGACACTCCTCATCATTAACT
The DNA here is from genome assembly GCA_013401255.1 of Urocolius indicus. Classification (NCBI taxonomy): domain Eukaryota; kingdom Metazoa; phylum Chordata; class Aves; order Coliiformes; family Coliidae; genus Urocolius; species Urocolius indicus. The sequence continues at coordinate 123,956 of WBNH01006127.1, read as the reverse complement.
ATGTCACTTCTTTTTTTTTTTTTTCTTTGAGGCTTCTTAATTGATATCTTTGATGTGATCTAACTTGGCTGAAATATAAATGTAAAACTCTTAGCTTAGCTACCACAGCAAGAAACAACAATAAGATTTTTTAGAGCTGATCTCTCCCTGCCATAGATGTAATTAATTAAGTTTACATGAGAGTTGTCCAGCTGAAACTTGTACAGCTCTTGAGTGTGCACACACTCTCTCTCTCTCTCTCACACACACACACAACTAATTCTTCTGTCTTTGCAAGATGGTGACTTCACTATGTTTTCTGTAGGAGGACAATTGCAGGCTTCACTGTTTTTCAGAGATTATTGACTCCTAAGGCAAAGACTCGCTTCCAGAAGTGCTTCTTCTCTCTTAAAACTGACTTTTTGGAACAGTCCTGCCCGAAGCATGTTGGAATGAAAAGCCCATGCCGTCAGATGTTCTTGTTCTCCTACAACTCCACAGCGATAAAAGAATTGTGAAAATCAGTACCTTGAATTTCCCTTTGCCATTTGCTGGCAGCAGTAATTAGACATCAAGGTAATATCCACTGACTGATGCCTTTGCTTTGGGACTTAGCAATTAACTCATCTGAAATAGCCTTGTAAGTCCCGCATGCGATGTTAACCTATATTGTTATATTAAGGTACCCACTAGGAACAAAGTTGGAGCAGTATAGGAAAAGGCTTTCTTCAGCACCTTCTACTAATGCTGTGTTTCTGCTGCTTATTTCAAAGACAGAAGCTCTGGCAAACCAGCATTGGTTACAGCATTTCCTGGAAGTGGCCAAACTTGGAAATCACACCTGGTCTAATGAGATAGGTTGTGTTGGCCAAGCAACACTGTGGGGAGCCTGGCAACAGAACTGGAGTGGAAAACAAGGCTTTTGGGGCATCTCTGTCTCAGGAAATCTCCTCTGGTTTCCAGCCCAGTTCTGAGTCAGGAAACCTCTTTCAGGTTGGGTCTTCATGTTCTCAGTCATTTCCGTACTACTTTTTAGGATGCATGAGGCTGGTGATGGAGATCATTCCCTATGAGCATGGCTGGAGCTCAATTGGCAGCATCTGTGCAAATAGCTGGTAGAACAAAGGCTGGGCTTTAGAGGCATGAAGTCATTCCCCTTGCCTAGCATGTGCTATATGAAACAAGTACCAAATGGTTGCTTGATGATGTCAGGAGGGAACTGATGGAAAAACAGGGAAAGAGTAAAACATGTCAGGCTTGTACATTTTCTTGTCCTTATTCTTCTTGTTCCATGTGCTTTGCCAGTGAGCTATTTCAGTTATTCACTTTTTTCCATAGAAGTTCTTCTGCTGTCACTTTTTCTTTTCACTTTCCCTTTTCTTGTGTTTTCTTAGTGCCACTCTTTCCAGTAGCAAAAGGAAAGTAAAAAATAAGGAAAAAAAATAAAATGCAGCCTTTGCTTTTGAGTATAACTGGAAAAATCCCAGGAAATATTCATAAATGCTCAAAATATGCATTGCGAAAAAAATGTCTTTTAAGATTGAGAGACTTTTCATTTGAAAACATTCAAGCAGCTCTAGAAAAAAATGGAGTTGAGGGAAGTGAGATATAATTTATTACTACTAACATCTGCTGTAAATCAGTTAGAGGTAGGCAAACATTCTCTGCCAGGGCACAGTTAGGTCAAGGTGAGAGGGGATAAAACAATAATTAAAAGACCAGCATCCTCCAGCAGCCTTCAACAGGCTGTAAGCAGAAGAGCAAGTGCTTGCTGCAAAACTGGTTTTTTGTCTGGAAAAATTTCAAAGGGGAAAGAAAAAATTCAGTGGTATAGAAACGGAAACCTATCAGTTTATAAAACAGGTCTAAGAATTTCCATATGTAACCACAAAAATTATTATACTTTTCTGGCTTTATAATTAAAAATCAGTTGAAAAAATGTTGTGCTTATTGTGAAAAGTTTCATTTGATGACAAATTTCTATTGAAAAACTCCACAGAAAGGTGTTCTTGTCAGTCCTGGTAAAAGGGAGTACAAGGGCAGCATGGTAGGTAGAATAATGAAGCTGACAAAAATAAACTGTACAGTGAGACATTTCAGCAGAATGAGACTAGAAAGAAAACTTCAAACTCAGGCCAGCAGAGTTTTCAAAGCTAAAAGGGGGATAAAGTTATCTGAAGGAGCACAGCAGCTGCAAAAAATCCACCATCACCTGAGAAAAAAAAAATCAGTGGCTTTACTCAATACAGATGTGAAGATGCTTGCTTTTAAACTGGAAGAAAATCTCTTCACCATGACCACCCTTGATGTACCCACAGCAGCTGAGCTTTCTGCTCACTTACTCTCTATCCTCAGGATGTAACTTTCTGTAGTCCTACAGCTGATAACAAAATTCTCACTTCTTCAGCAAAGAACTCCGTAGCTACTGAATTGAGACGAATCAGTTCCTTAAAGACTAAAAAGGTTTAGCTATGTATGTGAAAGATAAAGCACATGAAATTACAGTTAAGATTGTGAACAAAATGCTCAAGAATTATCATTAACCTGCGATGCCCCAAGCTCTGTTATTTTTCATATTTCAGTGACAAGATTTATCATTATAAATAGTTAAGATTCTTTTTTTTTTTTCGGGATAGATTTGAAACCAAGATCTGTTCTTTAATTTTCATTGCCCTACTTACTGGATTTGGAGAAGACTTCAGCAGAATAATTAAAACACTTTTGGAGAAAGAAATTGCAGGTCCCAGTTTTGTCATTCTTCATCCTTGAGTCACCCTGAGGACGTACATGCTTGAAAAAAAAATGGCTTAATATAGTCACGTGAAACTAATTTACTTTCCCTTTGGAGCATAGCCAGCTCTGTACACTCTGCAATCCCAGATCTGTCAGTAGCTACCAGAAACTGGATGCCAGCGAAATACTGTGACATGCTTAAACAAAGTTTCCCATTGACACTGTGACTTTATCTGGATTTACAACCACATATGCTAAAACTTAGCAAACATCAGAAAAAATGAGTTCCAATCACTAACCAAAAGGATTTTGTAAACACTGACACAACTTACCATAAGCTGTAAACACTATTTTTTTCTTGCAAAGCTTCAGTAATTAACTGGTTTAGAGACTTCTTGCTGTGCTACAGAACATCTCTTTGAGCACTGGCTTTCAATGTTAATGTTTGCTTGGAGATCCAATGCCACTTTTATTAGTGGTCTGCTCCTTCCTAAAGGGGCAGTCCAGGAGGTTTACTTTTGAGATGAGCATCCCTGCTGGCAATGTTGCACTAGGAAAAGCACTGAGCCCTCTTCATCCAGCAGTAAATCATGTGTTCATACGTTACACAAAAAACATCACTGCTTTCCTCACTGTTCATTCAGGGAAATACAGCAGAAGCTGTGTTCCAGCAGCAGGTTTAACTACATGTTTGTACATTTATTAAGCAAATAGCACCTCTTGATTGTACCAGAAAGGTCCAGACATTAGAAACTGCCTTGACAAGAAGCACTTGACCCTCAGTGGTAACTACAGACTCTACCAACACACGGGAGGCTATGCATGTTTCATTCTCAACTGGTTATATGTGTTTGTAGTTTAATTTTTTAAATTAAAACAAACACCACAAAGATATTTAATGGTTTTTTTGCCTCTCCTCATTCATTCTTCTTTGTTGCAAAAAAGGTTTTTTTTTTTTTTTAAATAGTCTTCTTTTTCTCTTCTAATTTTGTTCTTCCAAGGTGATATGTGAAAGGAGGAAACCAAAAACATGTCCAAACACTTTTTTTAACTAGCTCTGCTCAAAATATGCTGTATAGAAACACACTCGGTAAAGAGTACTAAGGAAAACAGCTGTCACTTAAAGGTGTCCTCATGGTGTGAGTGTATCTGCTGGCTTCAGCATTTGCCAGAGAGATTTGGAAACTCCAGATAACATTCAGAGACCACTGGAAGTTGAATTATACACCACAGACACCTGTAGTAATGAAATGCTGTTGTGTAGGGAAAAGGCTGAAATTTGAATTTCTGAGACACTCTATATCGTTCTTGATAGGTTTCCAGGCCATCAGTTGTGCTGAAAGGGCCTAAAGGATGCTTTGGGCATGCTATAAAACATCATAACAGGCTTTTTCTCCCTTTCCCACCAAAGCCTTCCTCAGCTTCTTTTCTAAAAATGGGTGAAAAGAAAATCATGCTTCCTCAGTGTGTTGTCATTGGTTTATTTTAAGTGACAAACACAACATATTAATCCCAGGTGTTAATAAAACTGACAAACTCCTGGATGATCATCAGATTAGTGCGGCAATTATGAGATATTTTTTTAAAAGAAGTATAAGCTTCTCGTGATCTGAGTCTTTGGAAGTCATGTAAGCAATAGTTTTAATCACTGTTTACAAAGGATGACTAGACGTATACATAAAATTAATGCTAAAATTCTTGTCAGTCTCTTATCAAGAGCTGAATATTTAAGAATATGGATGAGTGTAGACAGATGAGAATCACTGCTATAAGTGCTGCAAACTTCATCTGCTGTAAGTATTGTATATTTGTACATGGCATAGACTGGATGAAGGAGCTGTTAGCCTGTGGAGATTTTGTAGAGTCTGGAAAATGAAAGGACACCAGAAAAAGAATTATTTCCATTTCCAGTTCCAGCTTTTGGAAAGAGGTATTGACCACCATGGCAACATGTCTGCAATGAGGAAGATAAAGTCAAGTTTTTCCCCATGACTGTAATCCTTTAGGCCTTTAGATTTTTATGTATATGCATTTGTGTGCGTAGTTAAAATCCAAACGCTCAAATGCTCACGAGGAATTAGGGCTGAGAAACAAAACAGCTTGAGCCGTGTAAAACACAAGCCTGGCCTATTACGGTCCTGGAGTATGTAGATGAGAATGAGATCGCCTGGCAGAAGGTTGTGACTGCTTCAGAAAAATGGGTCTTTTGCAGGGAGAAGCCAGGATGGTGAGGAGTGTGTGATGGTGTTGTATCTGTTAGGTCCAGTGAGTCAGAAAGTGCTGTATCCCATGATCAGAAGGGCAGCAGCTCCTGTCCTCCACTAGCAATGCACCAAAGAGATCTGGTAACTCTTGGGAAGAAGAACATAGTGATTAGAAAAGAGACTCATTATTATCACAGGAGGACTGCAGTACTTCTTTGAAGCAGGAATGCGTTAATTTCCATATTTCTTCCTGTCACATTGCTGTTCTGGCTGGTAATGCTCTAGTTAAAGGCTTCTTAGAAGAGGCTTCTTCAGCTTTTCTGCAGGAGGTGGTGGCTGCTTTCATCCTACGCTCACTGCAAGTTTCTCTGTGAGTGTTCACTGGCTGAAGAGCTTATCCTAGTGCAGTCATGATATCTGGAGCAGATCATCCTGAGTACCATTGTGAGGCATATTCAGGACAACCAAGGGTTGCTTTATGGTGCTGCTTTATGAAGGGCAGGTCCTGTTTGACCAATCTGATCTCCTTCTATGACAATGTGACCCAATTAGTGGATGAGGGAAAGGCTGTGCGTGTCGTCTTCCTGGACTTCAGTATGGCCTTTGACACAGTCCTCCACAGAATCCTCCTGGCTGCCTACGGCTTGGATAGACCTACTCTGAGATGGGTAGAAAAGTGTCTGGATGGCTGGGCCCAGAGAGTGGTAGTGAATTATAGTGGAGTTAAATCTATTTGTTGTCCAGTCACCAGTAGTGTTCCCCAGGGCTTGGTGCTGGTGTCTGTTTTGTTTGACAACTTTATTAATGATGTTGATGAGGGGAATGAGTGCACCCTTGGTACACTTGTGGAGGATATGAGGCTGGCAGGATGCATAGATCTGCTTGAGGGCAGGAAGGCTCTTCAGAGGGGCTTGGACAGACTGTAGCTATGGGCTGAGGCCAATTGCATGAGGTTCAACAAGGTCAAGTGCCCGGTCTTGCACCTGGGCCACAACAACCCCAAGGCAATGCTACAGGCTTGGAGCAGAGTGGCTGGAAAAGGACCTAGGGGTGTTAATTGACAGCCGGCTGAATATGAGCCATTAGTGTGTCCAGGCCAGTGGTATCCTGGCCTGTATCAGAAATAGTGTGACCAGCGGGGCCAGGGAAATGATTGACTGCCTGTACTTGGTGCTGCAAAGGCCACACCTTGAATACTGTGTTCAGTTTTGGGCTCCTCATTACGAGAAGGACATTTAGGTGTTGGAGCCTGTCTAGAGATGGGCAACAAAGCTGGTGAAAGTTCTGGAGAACAAGTCTTATGAGGAGCAGCTGAGGGAACTGGGAATAACCAGGAGAAGAGGAGTCTGAGGGGAAACATTACCACTCTCTACAACTACCTGAAAGGAGGTTGTAGAGAGGTGGAGGTCGGTCTCTTCTCTCAAGTAATGAATGACAGGACAAGCGAGAATGGGCTCAGTTGCATTAGGGGAGGTTTAGATTGGACATTAGAAAGAACTTTTTCACCAAAGGGTTATTAATCATTGGAACAGGCTGCCCAGGGAAGTGGTCAAATCACCATCCCTGGAGATTTTGTAAAGATGGGTAGGTGAGGTACAGGTTTAGTAATGGGCTTGGCAAAGTGAGGTTAGTTGTTGGACTTGGTGATCTTAAAGGTCTTTTCCATCTGAAACAATTCTATGATTCTATTCTATGAGTTCCCTGTACTCTGCCACATGATTATCAAGTGGTTTCAAACACCACAATATTATGCTGACCACACGTTTGTTTTAGGACTACACATCACATCCATGGAGGAGGGTCATACGGCACCAGGAAGGAATTAATCTTCTTTCTGAATTGCTTTTTGTGGGTTAAACAACTTGCTTTCCTACCTTATAATTACAGCACAAACTGCCTCACTAGCTTTGTACTTCAGAAGGAGATCCCCTTATCTCCAAGTGCTCAGGGCAGCCATGCAGTAGTGTTCATGCAGTGTTTCAAAATAAATGAGAGATCATGACTTTTCTTCTTGTGGAGTTCAGATGAGTGATCTGTTATTCAGTATTTGGTTACTCAGTGACTAAAGGCCAGGGGTTTACAACCTATTCCTAATACCCAAACACCTTTCAATGAGCCTTTCTGCTGCCTTGGGCACAGGGCATGCTCTGCCCTAGTGCTTACCATGAAGTTTGGTGTGACTTGCCTCTTCTGACCTCTCTCTTGTCCTAAGAAGCAGATTGTTAATGAAGATTCATTAAGCAGATTCATGGATAATGCTTAGTTCAAGCTCTTATGCTGACCTTGGTCAACTCACCAAGACTTCATTGAAACTGGCAAATCCCAGGACACTTACAAACTGCTGTCTAGTTGTGTTTTGCTGTCATCTCAACCTGGAGCAGGACCCAGAGACATGCACTATGCCCACTACTATCATGCACCTACCCACACCTTCTGCTTAGGCAAGATGCAGACCCTGGGGTCTCTCACTGTCTCTCTTGATGAACTATGCTTCAGGGTGCAGTCCATTTTCTTGTTAGGTGCTTTACATTGGTGGCATTTGCATAGTCTGTAAAGAACTGCATCTCAGCATCCCGGAGCTGAGCCTGATTTTTTCTGCATGGTGATCCCATGACTTTCCCTGCACTAAAGCCTGAGTTGAGGCCAAAGCCTCATTGTTGCAGGTGATAAATAGAATGGAATATTTCAGTAGAAAAGGACCTACAATCTTCATCTGGTTCACTTGCCTGACTGCTTTAGGAGTGACCAAAAGTAAAAGCATATTATTAAAGGCATTTTCCAAATGCCTCTTAAACACTGACAGCCTTGAGACATTGACCACCTCTCTAAGGAAGCCTATGTGAGTGTTTTATCACCTTCTCTGTAAAGAAAGATGAACTCCTCACTACAAGAAAGCGTGTCCAAAGAAGAGCAGTGAAGCTTGTGAAGGGTCTAGAGAACAACTCTGATGAGGAGTGGCTGAGGGAACTGAGAGTGTGTAGCCCAGAGACAAGATGGCTGAAGGGAGACATTATCACTCTTTACAACTGCTTGAAAGGAGGTTGTAGAGGCTTGGGAGTCAGTCTGTTGTCTCAAATAACAAGTGACAGGTCAAGAGGAAATGTCCTCAAGTTGCACCAGGAGAGCCTTAGATTTGATATTGGGAAAAAAAAATGTTCACAGAAAGGCTTGTCAAACATTGGGAAGTGGTGGAGTCGCCATCCATGGAGGTATTGAAAAGACCTGTAAATATGACTCAGATATGTTACAGGCCACAGGTTTCACAGATGCTTCAGAGGTGAGATTTTCAAGACCTAAGTATGAGTTATAAGGATGAGATTCTAACATTTCTACTTTTATGGCTTTAATGGCCAAATTGGATTCTTTACTGTATAAGAAAATAGAAAAAATATCATACAATCAATATAAGCTGGATGACATCAGTTTTCCCTCTCTTGCCTCCACACTTTATATACATTCAATATGAAAGCTTGGTTTTGTCTCATAAAATGTACAAGAAGTTTAGAAGAAAATCATATTCTTGTCTGGGAGAGCTCCAAATTAAATGATTTCTAAAATGGGCTTGAAATCAAGACTCGTTGCTGTTTGCTCTTTGAAAAAGGAGAGGAATATTAACTTCTGTGGGAGGAGGAGCTGTACCTTAGGAAAAAAAAAAAGTTGCTATTGAATACAAAGCTGGTTTGGAAAGCTCAGATAATTGGAAACACATGTTCATGGCTGCAGGCATACGGCACATAAACTGCAGAAGAAAAATCATAATAGAAAAGATGTGAAGTATTTGAAAATATTGCAGAAGTCAACATTTTACAACTGGTTAATAGTGACTGTATCTGAAATATTGTTTCACTTTGCTATTAGCCTTAAGAACTCTAATTGATCCATAGACTTTCCAGTGTACACCAGATTGATAATAAAGTAGAGATCCCAGATATGATGGATGATAGTATTACATAAGAAGAATATTTTAGTAAACTATCTGAGAAAAGATGACTCATAATGAATTCACAGATGAATATTTTATTTTAAACACAAAATGTTGTGAATTACTTAGCACCTAAAAATAACATGCCTCCTCCTTTTAACTTTCAATGAACCATGTTGACATTGCAGGGGTTTCTAACTTTTTCGGTGCAGCAAATCATTTGTCTTTTGTAGTCTGTTAACGCAAATATCTCTTTTAAGGCCAAAGCTTCGAAATGAAAGCACACATAAACCCCCTCACACCCACACTCCCTTTGGTTTGCAGCTTTTTGTTCTGCCTCTCTCCCTTCTTGGGTAGTAAAAGCCACAGAAGGAAGGAAAGGCTGTGAAAATCTGCACAGAAAAATGAAAATGGAATGTATACTGTAGAATACTCTATACCATATCCATACTGTAAGGGAGCATAAATCACTCACTTAAAGCTGTGTGGGCATGGCTGTTGCAAACCTATCTCTTCCTCATTTTTGGCCACTAACTCTCTTCCCATCCCTGATGGATGTGTGGATACGTGTTTCTCTCCCCCTGAATCATCCCTAATTTCCCCTCTCCCCTCATCAAGGGTTAGTTCTGCAGTTCTCAAATGTCTGTGCACTGGCCCATTTGTAATCTAGATCAGTACTTGTCAGCTCTGGATAGGCATATCCTATGTACCAATGGTATCTCAGGCAATTTTGGACATTGAAACTTAGATTTAACTGCATATATACTGTCTTCCAAATATCTGAGAAGCATTTGACTGTCTGAAAAGCTATTTCACTGTCAAATTTCAAGTTCTTCTAAGGGAGGCAAGGAGTGAAATTTCATAAGCAGTGCTGTAACGTGGGGGCGGGGAGAGGAGGTGGAAAAGGAGCTTTCCCTGCAACTTCATCATCTTGAATGGCACAAGCTTTTAAACTTCCAGAAATAAATAATTATTTAAAATAAATCAGTCTGAGACAGACAGCTAAGGTAGAAAATGTGGCATGGATAGATACAGCTTAGTGAACTAATTTTCGCATGGTTTAGATGTGGTTGAGGCTATTTCAGTAAGACATGGTGCTTCCTGCAAAAGATTGTCATCCAAAGGCCACTGGAGTCAACAGGAAACTTCCCCTCAGCTTCTGTGATCTTCAGGTCAGGCTTCTAAATCATTTAGTGCTATGCCTTTTATCATATTCATAAGGAATACAATGTATATGATGCCAATTTTAATGCTACATCGCAGGATTAGCACAATCCTGCATTTCACGTGTTTCATTTCCCCATTTTGCTGACGTCACTCAGCTTCTCTTCATCATAGGCCACCTTAACTACATGTCTTAATGTTTTTAATTCTGCTAGGAGCCACGTAAGTTATTTCATCTGTGAAAAAAATAAAGGATGTTTCAGAGAACAGACAGAAATAGATGTTTTCTGCCATGAGATCTTGAAAAGCCTGTGCAATGACCAGAGTATATTTTAGTCCAGTAAGAGCAGAAACTTATTCCCACGCCTACAGGTGTTTTCCAGCTTTTCTGTGAGGAGCTCCACATCTCAATAAAGACATTGCCTCATGGGCATTTATCCTCTGAGTCATCATGTAACACCCCTGTGGCGATTTACATTACATGGAAAATCATACCGAAAAAGCATTTGTGCCTCTTTTTAAGAGGTCTTTAGAGGAATATGGGTATTGACCTTCCTGTGAAAGTTGACCATGATTTCTGCTTTTGCTGTTTATCTCATCTCTTCTCCTTTCCTTGGCTCTGTTCCTCTCAGCTGAAGTCCAGGATGAAAGCCAGCATACTGCAGGCACAAGGAACTCAGCAATGTGCTGTGGACCACAGCTAAGGAATCTCCATCACAAGCCTTTTCTAGTGTGAAGCTTCAGTGACATGCAAAGTGCTAACAGAGTTACAGATCATATTTAATAAGCAAAAGAAAGGCAAGTCAACACTCCCACTTTTTACTTAAGAGAGAGCTTTACAGACAAATGTAACACCTCTCCCTGATGCATTCCGCTGCATTTTTCCAGGGTTGTTTGCCTTGTTCTTGCAGAAACAACAGGATGGCACTGGGACCTGAACTCTTGACTCTCTGCTGTTACTGCTGTTCTGGATGCTGATGCTGCCCTTTCTCAACAGCTGAGTTGGACCCAGCTTGAAATGTGAGTTATCTTTTCTTTGAAGAAGAAACATTAACAAAACCCTTGACACTTTTATATAGTTAAGAAGTTACTTCTGTCATTTCTTGGCATGATAGATTCTAGACTATTGACATAGCTTAATTGCTTATGGAAATAAAGTTAAAGTAACAGGTTCACATCAATTCCCATTCATTTTAAAATCATGATTTTCAGCACTTTCTTGTAAAGAATGTGCAAGGAAAGGATCTCCTTTTCTTGGACTTGTAGAGGTGAGCATGTTGGAAATTTCAACATGGAATTGTAAGAGTTGACAGTAGATATGACTGCCCAGGAAAAATATTTTAATACACAGAAATGTATATAAATTTTGTGAACATTTTTCTTTTCTTACAGCAAAATCAGATCTTTAAAGTTATGTCTGTTCTAAAAGGCTTCTTTAGGACGTATCAGATATCTGCTCCTGTTATGCCACGTAGGACAATATGGGATAAATAAAGAATGTGACAGCGATTAAAGGTAAAAATACATACAGTAGTAGTAGGAAATTCCTATTGTCTGATGTCTATCCCAGTTTTCCAGCTATTTAGTGTCAGCTTTTGTTGTCAGAGTTTTAATATTTGTTTATGTTTTCAAGAAGAGATCTTGAACTCATCAAAACATGTGTCCGCATGCCTGGCATAAAGCAAAAGTGGAAAACTGAACTACTGGGAGCAAAGCAGCTAAAGCTTTTACGTTTGGGACTTTGTCTCTAATTTAGAGGATTTTCATGATATAATACTAATAAATAATAATAATAATAAAATATGAGGGGCAATCATCTGAGCATTCTTGATCTGTGGTGACAACTGCCTTAGAAGAAGGTTACAGAAAACAGGAAAAAGGAAGGAAACCATGGGTAGCCGTCATTTCAGTTAACCTATGACATCCACGACTGATTCCTTGCCTGAGCTTTTCCTTTCTAGGAGCTCCTGATGCTCAGGAGGTGTGCCACAAGGCATCAGGCAATGACAGTCCTGGCTCCAGAACACTGGAGGAGGTTGGCCAATGCCCAAGAATCAGAAGCCTCTCAAGCATGCTGTATGCTGATAACAAGATATGGTGGAGAATTTTCCCTCTCTTATGTCCATAGACAAGAGAACACAACGTATCTGTTACTGACATAAGATGCAGTATTGTGTTCCCAGCTTTGTGTTCTCAGATTTTCCCTGAGCTGAAGGTTTTGAAGGGCTTAAAGGGAACCATTTACATATAGTAAAATCTCTAGTTCCAACACCAGTGAATGCTGGGCAGCCACTTTGCTAAAGTCAAGCATGCTGAGCAGTATCTGATTTTAATACAAACCAAAGCGCTCCTCAGCACAGGGGAGGGTGATAATGTTGTTTCTATGCATCATACTCCTTCTCTGAGGGTGCCTGGGTCATCTGTTGTGTGGACAGACACATCTTCCCTCACCCATCAGAGCTGTAGCAACTGCTTTTTGGTGTTCAGAAATGCAACCAAGGCCATGGCAGAGCAGGAGCCCATGCTGGGAAGGTGAACCAGAAAGCTGAAATTACAGCAGCTGGATCTTGGCCAGAAACACCAGAGTGAAAAACTGAACTGTAGTCCTGAAGAGCTGCTGAGACTTTACATGGCAGTCATGGACAGGATGTTTGTTTTCCATCTCCTCCAGAGGATGGCACATCCAGCTGTAGTTTCCCATCTTAAAGCCTGGGACTTTTGTTCAGGACTGACTCAGAGGAAAGGGTGCAACTACGTGAATCACTTTGTGACTTCCCCCAGTTTGGGGGGTTTCCTTAGAGACCTTACAGCTTGCTCTGAACCTTCCTGTCCATTGGGCTAGGAGCTGCTTGGGATGGCAACATGGGGAGAGTTGCCGCAGGCAGACACTCACCCAGGGCCTGCTCCAGCAAACACATACACATATGCTTAACTCTACAATTCTGAGGCATAATCCCATTAATTTAAATGGGATTACTCATGGGTTTAAATTCTTGCAGGATCAGCACTGAGGTCTATTGCTGCAGCTGCTGGGGGCAGCACAATTAATGGTGTAACAAGAGTTTTGCTCGTTCTATAATCAAGGGCTGCCTTACTGAACATCAGCACTGCTCATATCCTCAAGCCTGAAAAATGAACCCTTCCTCAATTCAAAGGTCTCTTGGATTTTAGCTTTGCTTTGTCTTCCTCTACCTGCAAACCGTACTTTCCTAACCTAAACTCTGGTATGGTTTCTGCCTCTTCTTCAATGTCCCCAGGCTGCATGGAGGATTTTTCTGTCTACCACCACTCATGGATCACCTTAGGTGCCTTGATCAGTACAGTACAGTGAACCCCTCCCCTCTGCTTATCTTCTCTAAATAAGCATATTTCCCCTGACTTAACATCTTTCTGCTAATCTCCTCTATCCTGCTGGAGCAGACTGCCTCTTAAAAGAAATATTGTCTCCACTTGCCTTCAGGTCATTTTGATCACTGAATCCTGCTGGCAGACCAGGGGTAAACCCATTGTCTACAAGAGGAAAATTATTTAAAGCTGGGGATGAAAAAAAGTCCCAAAAGTGTTGCTCCTCCCCCCACCCTCCCTTTTATATGGATGGATAATTTATTCTCTGTGTATTTTTTGCTTTTCTATCTGAAATCACCTGTCTGCTTATATTTTAAATGGATCAGTAAGGCTGTGAAGTTAGTGACTTGATTTTAATAAATAGTTTAATAAAGAAATTAATTAATAGTTTGCTTTTAAAGACTCATGCACAGCATGTGTACATGTAAGTATGTCTAACACATACAGATTCGGAAGAGGCAGTGTCTGAGGGAAAGTGGATTTCTTTTGTTTAATTGCACATATTTCAGGATTTTGGTCTTAGAAAAAGAAATAATTCTCCCACTGGAGACCTTTTATGCCAAGTTTGAGCCTGGAGCAACTTTTTACAACTCAGTTGCAGTAACCCCTTGAATATGGGGGTTTATAATGGAAACTCTGACGAACCCTTCACTAAAGCACTTCTAACAGATGTTTCTGTAATGAAAGGGCTGTGCAGAACAGCCAACGGAGAGCAAATTGTACTGTGTGTTTTGCAAAGATTATGGATGATTGTGCACAATTTATAGAACGATGGTGGCTTCAACCCAAAGTTGCAACACTCACTCACTCACTCACTCACTCACTCACTCACTCAGCAGGCTGCACACCGTGTGCGTGCATACATTAACAACAGAGTGTTTTGGTAATATAACCAGCTGTTGAATGTAAATCACTGCCTTTCTTGTATAGATTTGAAAGTACAGGTCACTTTGCTCTTCTGAGCAGGTATTTGGCCATCTGGTTGTGGTGGTGGTGATGATAGGTATGCTTTCGTTCAGAGTGCCCTGGAGATAGATTATCAGTACTCTGTTAAACGATTAGTCTAGGTGGAAATCAAATGTAATCTCTGTAACCAAGAGAGGATGATTTGGCCCCTTGGGACTGTCTTAACTGTATCCCTACACAATGGCATTTCCAGCAGACCTAGACATGGCAGACTGAACCTCCTGCTGTCCTTGCCTGAGGGCTGGATGGGTGCAAGCTGAGTGCCTGGGGCATGTTGTGCTGGCTTGTCCCCTGCTTGTGTGTGGGTCCTGGGGACAGTGTGGATTCAAGCAGGATGGGAGGCTCTGGGGATGACATTGGGCAGAGGTTCAGGGAGCTGTGTCCTCACAGCACATTGCTAACCCCAGAGACTCAGATGTCTTGGCCCATGGTCATGAAATGTTGAAGTCTCTCTTAAAACAGAATTTGAAAGAAAAAAAAAAAAAGAGCTCAAGCCTACAGATTTCACCAGAAAAGATTTTATATCTAGAAATGTAACCAGAGAGTATTTTGGTTTTTCTTCTAATCTCCCTGTCAGCGCTCATTAAGTGCAGATCAGAGTCACTGGACCATCATCTGAGAGTATGCTTGATGGTGCTGTGGAGACCTTGGCAGCCAGCTGCAAACCACGAGGCTTGTGGAGCCTTCATAGGCAGGATGCAAATGGCATTTATATATGTCACACACACATCGATTTGTTCCAAATGCCTTCCTTTTTATGATCGTGTTTTGCCAGGCTGAATTCCTTTTGGGTGAGCAGCAGCGACAATGTGTAATTAATGTTCTCCTGGTTAGTGCTCTGTTAATGCACTGTACCCAGAAAAATGCAGTCCCTGGGGCTATATTCATCCCTGTCTTGTAGGTAGTTTGGAGTAGCCATGTTCTCTATGTGAAAATTTCAGTCTCCTGTATCAGTACATGTTAGTACCGAATGATTGAGGTGAAACCACTTACAACATCCTTTAAGCAATAGCTGAGGGAAAAAAGCCCCTGGACTGCCTTTATCAGTTCACTTTTGATATTGTCACTGTTATTTTTAGGGCTTTGCTCACATGAAAGCATGTGGGTTCAGGAGTGCTTGCTGGAGTGGACTCTCCCTGCATGTTGTGCTGCAATGGTCCTGACAGGACTCCAGCTACCTATTGTGATGAAGCAGCTCTACCCTTGCAGGGTAGCTTGTGGCATCACCACATCATCCTTTGAGACTCATTTGTGTCTAGCCAAATGCTCCTTGGATATGGTTTGGTTGTAGGACTCTACCATTTTCCTGACTTTTTGTCTTTACTTGTTGTCTGCCATGCTCTTGACACAAGTCGAAGCAATGGCCTTCTGCCCAAAGGCCACCTTTGATGCATCAGGGCTGAAATAGTGCTCCAGCTGCCTCAGGCTCCCCAAGGAGAGCATAGCTTGCCCTAGAACTCATGCCTGTCTCGTGGCCATTGATTCCCTTGTTATGAGGAGCTGTGCTGGTTTTGGCTGGGATAGAGTTAATTTTTTTCAGAGTAGCCACTATGAGGCTGTTTTGGATTTGTGCTGAAACAATGTGATAATGAAAGGATGTTTTAGTTTTTGCTGAGCAGCACTGACACAGCATCAATGCCTTTTCTGCTTCTCTAGGGCTTGGGGAGAAGGAGGAACTGGGAGGGGACACAGCTGGGACAGCTGACCTCAATTGACCCCATGGATGTCCTAGACCATAGGACATCATGTCAGCCTATAAACTATGGGAAGAAGAAGAAGAAAGGGGAGAGACATTTCTGAGTGATGGTGTTTGTCTTCCCAAGTAACCATTACATGTGGAGCCCTGCTGTCCTGGAGATGACTGAACACCTGCTTGCCCATGGGAAGTGGAGAATCAATTCCTTGTTTTGCTTTGCCTATTAATCTGTCTTTATCTCAGCCTATGAGTTTTCTCACTTTTAGCCTTCCAATTCTCTCTCCCATCCCACCAGGGGAGAGTGAGCGAGTGTCTGTGTGGGGCTTAATTATGGGCTGGGGTTAAACCACATCAGAAACACAATGTTTTCACCAGCCTGCCCTTATCTTTCTGTGGTGGAGCTATCAAGAAACAGCAGATAGCTTTTTTTTTCTGAGTGAAACCAGTAAATTCCTCATAACAGTTACATTTATCTTAGCTGAGAGACAAATACTAGAACTGCAACCATAAGCACAGAGGAAAGAAGTGCAGTACAGGATTGGTCTCAGGAGAGCACTCTCTCAAGCTTACCCTCCATCGGTCACTGTGGCTTTAAGGGATAAACATTTCATGCCTGACTTCGCCTATGCCACAGCTGCCTCATCTGTTGGTAAATTTGGGCTTTTGCTTTGGTATCCTTAACAGACCCCTAATAATCCTCCTCTGGAGGACCTGTTTTGATTTTTAAAGGAATTACATTCATAGGGACTAAACTGTAGTCAAGAGTTCACTGCTTGGACTTGGGAACTGCTGATCTCTGATGTGCCTGCCAAAACTGACTTTGGGCAAGACACAGATATGCACATTTTAGTTGCCAAAAAAATCAATGCCTATTTTGGACTGAAACTTTCAGTAGCACTGCTTCTATAACTGAAAAAGCAGATAGCTAAATTTAAGCTCACAAAAGCAATATGGTCATTAAAATACATTGAGCTATGTGAGTGCTATATATGTTATTTTAATGGGAAAGACTTGCCAGGGCATTCTACTTATTCTTTAAGTGAATGATAGTTGCATCCATCCTGAGTGATCAATACTAGGTCAAATCTGACCCATGGCAGTGAGTGACTTTCACTCCTTACATAGGAATATTATATTTATTTCACCCAGCACAATGCTTTCCTCCAGGCTCAGTATTTTAACCTCCTCTTTCACTGTCTGCCTTCTTGGCAGAAGGCTGCACGGGTTGCCAGAGGATACTGAGTGAACTCATCCATCTATGTGCTGACCATTTGAAATGCCAGATGTCTTCCAGTTATTTATCTGTTCCTCTCACTGAGGCTCATGTATCAACAATAAATTATTTGAGACTAGACAGTGTCATACTTGGAAACTTTATATGTGCATATTTAAGAACATCCATAAAAAGGGATTAGGAATATTACAGAAGTTGAGGATGTGTTGTGACGTTTGGTCTGTACAAAGGGAGTCTATGGTGCAGAGGTAAGGAATCAAACCCTTCTAGTACCCAAGCTTTTAGAACATGAGTGGTAATGACAGATTTTAATCAGCAACATCATCTTGGTTTGTGATGTCACTGTCTTCAACAATTTACTGTGGTGATGCAGTGCATGGTAACAAAGTGGCTATGAAAAATGAGGACCAAGGGTTAATTTCTGACTGTCTTTAAGTTGATGGCAGAACTCCCAATGACTTCAGAGGGTGAAGATCTCACCTCAGTTTTCAGCTGCTGTAAGTTGACATACTTCCATATACTTTAATAAAATCAATGAAGTCTAGATGATTTATTGCAAGTAAGAATCCAGCTCTAAGGCTATTAAGGCCTGTAATTTATAAAGCTATAATTATGGAACCATAATTCCATCAAGGGCTTCTGGTGATATCAAGGACCAGAGTTAAGTGTACTGTGCAAATAAATGTAATGGTCTTTGCAGTGCACTAGAAATACGTCTCTCTCTCTAGATAGAGCTCTTAGCACAAAGATATTAAAATATATTTTATCCACTCACAGCAGTAATTGGAAAAGAAATATTAGCTTCAGACTTGAGACTCCCAGGGCACTGAATCAAAACATGCATTTTACAGCAGCCACTCCAAAACCATGGATGGTCCCGTGCACTGCTGTGATAACTCAAGGCGTAAAATCTACTCTTGACTTTGATTTTTATGTTAGTTACTCTTATCCACCAGATTTGAAACAAGGGCTCAAGTTTCAAAGCTGGACACATCCAGGTAGCACAAAGCTGCTTGGGCGTGTATAACGTAGCAATGTAAAACAACACCTGTGTGTGAATGAAAATGTGCCTGAAAGGTAGGAGTAGATATAGCCCAACACTGGGGAGGGGACAGCCTACGTGTTTGGAATGCAGGAGGATAGATTGTGTGTGATGGAACTGATAATCCACTCTTCTACCTCTTTTCAGCCCTCTTTCTCCATTCTTTTTATAAATTATTAGTCTCTTAGTTAGACATGTACAAATACTCGGCAGCCATGCTCTTGCCTATATGAATTAGGCCTATAAAGATGTATGTGCACTGGTGAGTGTTCCTTCATTTAAAAATCTGCCTCTGCTGATCTCTCTTCAGCCTTTTAGGTCTCTGAAACTGCAAGGAAACTCATAGGTAATTAATCTTCATTAGCAAGACACACCTGAATCCCAACCTTGAATCTGAAACACTCTGAGGCTTGGAGGAATCACATGCATGGATCTAGGATTAGTTTGGACCAGATGTGATAACTCTAAGGATACCGTTCTCTCTTGACTAGGACAGATTTTTTGTGAGTCAGTCTCTTAAAACTGAGGCAGACAAAGGAAGAAATGAAAAAAAACCACTCTGCAAAAGTAAAAAACTTCACTCTTTCACTCATGTAATAGGATTTTCCAAGCAACATACTCAGCTTCAGGCATGAGGTATCAGTCAAGGCTCCAGATATTTGTAACGTCAAGTGATTGAAAAGCACCTTCAAATTCAAGTCTCCCTTGTGCCACAGTAAACTTTATTTTGTCTGTATTTGCTCAGTCAGGACTGTAAAGAAAATAAATGGCAGATTCCTCTGTGGGAAAGACCTGCAGAATTTAATATAAGTGAAGCCATGAGGATCTTCAAGGATGGGACACCATAGGGAAAATCAGAGCTACCTCCTGAAATTTGTCAGATTTCCTATCTATTCTATAGCATTTAATATATAATATCCTGTTAAAATTAAAATTATTTAAAAGTCCTCAAATAAACAAGGCTGGAATTTACCATGAAACTGTGGAGGAATTTTCAGGAATGGCCTGTGGCAGGTTAGCTTCAGCATAGAATCATAGAATTATAGATTCATGGAATGGTAAGGGTTGGAAGGGACCTTTAGAGATCATCTAGTCCAATCTCCCTGCAGAAGTAGGTCACCTAGATCAGGTTGCATAGGAACATGTCCAGGTGGGTCTTGAAGATCTCCAAGGAAGGAGACTCCACAACCCCTCTGGGCAGCCTGTGCCAGGGCTCCCTCACCCTCATGGTTATATTTAAGTGGAACTTTTTGTGTTGCAGCTTCATCCCATTACCCCTTGTCCTGTTGCTAGATACCATAGAAAAAAGGGATATCCCAACCTCCTGACATCCACCCTTTAGATATTTGTAAATGTTAATAAGATCTCCCCTCAATCTCCTCTTCTCCAGACTAAACAGCCCCAGGTCCCACAGCCTTTCCTCAAAAGGAAGATGTTCCAGTCCCCTGATCATCTTGGTAGCCCTGTGCTGGACTCTCTCCAGCAGTTCTCTGTCCTTCCTGAACTGAGGAGCCCAGAACTGGACACAGGACTCAGATGAGGCCTCAGCAGGGCAGAGCAGAGGGTGAGAAGAACCTCCCTTGACCTGCTGGCCACACTCTTCTTGATGCATCCCAGGATGCCTTTGGCCTTCTTGGCCATGAGGGCACATTGCTGTCTCATGTTTAGCTTATTATCAACCAACACTCCCAAGTCTCTCTCTGCAGAGCTGCTCTTCAGCAGTTCAACCCTCAGACTGTACTGGTGCATGGGGTTGTTCCTTCCCAGATGCAGGACTCTGCACTTGTCCTTGTTGAACCTCATGAGGAAGCTGAAAGCTCCAGCTCTTGCCTGTGATGGACTGAATTGTAGTGAGCACAATTGCCCTGGAAAGGCAATGGAGGTTTAGCAGCATCACTTAGTGCAACCCACAGTCTAGTTTCTGCAAAGGAAACAACTGCAGCCAGGCTCTAAATCAGCAATGCATTCCCCTGTGTCCTCGAATCAGTCCCTGGAAAAAATCTCATGTCTGTGTCTTGCTGAAGTCAATGAAAATGAGGCACATAGTCAAAGTTAATTACTTGGTTAAGCAGTGCTTTGTTGTGTCAGGCTTAGGCCTGTTCTTAAAATCAAAGCACAGCTTTTCACTGCCTTCAGTGGGCTCTAGGGCAGGTGCTGTGACAGTATCTCCCCCATGTTAGGGTGCATAACACATTTTTCCTCCCACTGGATTTCTCCCCAAATGCAGAAAATCAAGTTTAGCTTAAGGCTGAAGATTTATGCATCAGTGAGATAAGGATCATACCTGGAAATTCGCAATGAGACTGCCCCAGTTTATGCAGCTGAAAATCTAACCCTTGCTATCTAATAAAACAGTTCAATTCTAACATCTCTTCGATAGCCTGTGCTAAAGGAACCCAAAACTGGCAATTAACTCAGTTTTTAAAGTAAGCCAAGCATACATTTTAAATATCTGCGTGTTATCCTGGGGAAATGAATCACAGCGATGCAGGCAGACCTGAGGTGAAAAGCATCTCAGAATAAATTGGACAGATGATGACATACATCAGTTCCTTTACAGACCTGCAACCTGGATTTTATTGAAGCCTCATATAAGGAAGACTCTTTTTTTTATGGAATCCTTAGTAGCATGGAGTGAGATCGCCTACCTTAGCACAGGCTCAGCAGTGAGCTTCTCTTACCACAGCACACGTTACTGTGTACTGTACCACACACTGTGCATCACTGCTTACTGTAACATTGCTGGTTTAATTGACAGCAATGTGTCATCTGATTTATTAAGCTATAATGAGACATACAGAGTCTTAACTGACATACATTAAATTTTTAAAAAAGCTGTAAATAAGCCCAAGGACCAGACTCCAGATCCAGATTTTCCTGGCATTTGGAATAATCTGTTTTCCAATATAAGAAGCAATGTGTAACAAAGGTTGTAGTGAGGTAGGGGTTGGTCTCTCACAGCAGAGCAGTGCAGACACTTTGCCTTACTGGGCAAACCCTAGCGAGTGGCTGAGCCTATGTTTTCCCTTAGTGTGAGTGGGAGCTGGGGCCAATGGGCCACCTTGGGGTGTTCTGTGCCCTCTCTCCCTCACTCCCTTTCTCCTCCTGTCTGCTTTCCTCATCCTCCCTCTGCAAGGCTATGCTTTCAGTGCAGTAGCTGTCTGCAAACCAAGGAAAGATTTTGTTTTTAATTAGGGTTTCATACTAATTGCCTTCAACGAGGTTATTTTCACATCACAGCTGACCAAAGCCAGAAGATGTCAAGTCTGTCTCCCTAATAAATCATTCCTCCTCCTCCCTGGGGTTGGAGATGAAGAGTGAATAGGCAGTGTGCACTGCGTCGGCTTAATTGTCTCCTAAAATATGCAGGCAACTCCCACAGCAGTCAACAGAAAGGCACGTGTGTATCTGAGGGGACCTTGTGTTATTACCAATCCTCTCACACCAAGGGAGCCCTTGTTGGCTTCCCCCTCCCTTCCCAGAGCTGGCACGGAAACCTCTGTGTCTGCCAGCCAGGAGGATGAGCTGGAAGCAGATAAAGAGGAGGGAGTATCTCTTTAAAGCAGACAAAAGAAAATCTCGGTTCCTCCCCCCGTCCTCACCCCCCAGCAGTAAAACAAAGCCTGGGAATAAATCTTCTGTTTCCACCGACTAGCCAGGTTTGGAGAGAGACAGATGACAGCTAGAAATCTCTGACACAATTAAAAAACAAAAAGGCTTCTGTGGCTAAACACTGGTTTGGCATCTCAACCCGACAAATTTGCCCTTAATCCCTGTGAAATCTCCTAAATGTCCAGGGAAATGGAACTGCTCTGAATTGGTCCACCACCTTTACTGGGAGTATCTCGACTTTGCTGGGAGCTCCTGGTCACGCCTTCTATAGCTCCAAACCAAGCCACATTGCCTGCTGAGCCCACTGCTCCTGCAAAACAT
The DNA here is from genome assembly GCA_013401255.1 of Urocolius indicus. NCBI lineage: Eukaryota > Metazoa > Chordata > Aves > Coliiformes > Coliidae > Urocolius > Urocolius indicus. The sequence continues at coordinate 101,738 of WBNH01006127.1, read as the reverse complement.
TGCCTGGCCTTGGCTAGTATAATTTGTACCAAGAGGCTTGTTAAATAACAGACAGCACAGAAAAATAGGGCAGGGAGGGACTCCAAAGAGCTGTCTGGTCTCTCTCCATCACCTTCAGTTAGCATCAATAAGAGCTATCCTGCTCCTGGCAGATATGTGCCCAGTGCCACAGAGGTGATGTCCCTTTGAGCTGAGCTGAGTGAACACCTTCCCTTTTGGCAGCTTGCACAGCTGATGGGTTTCTGTCTGCTTTGTGATAAATGTAATTTTCATCTCTGAGTGCATATGATAATTAATAAAGGCTGAGGGCCAGATCCCCGCCTGGCACAAGTTGGCAGAGCCCTGAGGAAGGCAGCTGAGCCCCACTGGTTTAGATCAGACAAGAGCCTGACTTCACTCCTGAAATCACAAATCCTTTGAGCTGATGCCATTTCAGGCTTTGCTGATGTATCCATAGGAGTTGCTTAAAGCGGTGTTGCTGAGGAGGAAGAGCTCTTTCAGTTTGTAACAGCACAGCTGATGCGATGCTCCAGCTTGGAACAGGAACTGGATTAAGGCAGGGAAATCAAGGAGAACATTTCTTTTCCCAGTCTACACATTTACAATGGAAAAAATAAACCTCCTTATTAAAGAGACGAAGGTTAAACACATGTACAGACACACGCACAGACAAAGATACACACAAAAGAGAAATACTAAAAGTACCTTTACATTTTCACCACGGTGGGGTTAGATTTCTGATTCTCTTATTTCACAACACTGCAAATGATCTTAAAGGGACTGATGGCTCTGCAAGGCAGAGGCTATGCCTCTGTTTTCTTTGGAAAGTACCTCATTGGCTGTTAGTTCTTGCTACCAGAAAGAAATAACAAAAAGCTGAAGGGATAAGACAAATATGCTCCTTCAAGAGTTTCTAATGGAATGATAATGCTGAGTGAGGCTGCCAGTACGTTCTGTGTCTAGATGCACTGCAGCAGAAGGGAAGAATTAAATATGTTTTGAAAATGTCAATTGTCTGTTGCCAAAGATGCTTCTGATCCCACTGCCAGCAGGGTAGGCGATAGGGATTAAGATGTCAGAGGAGACGTCGTTCTACCTAGGCAATGTTGATTTCACTGAAGAAGACAATGCAAAGACAATCCTGTTTCCTGCAAAGAAGACTCCCGCTCCCTTGTGGTTCATTCTGAATTCTCAACTGTGGCCAACTTTTATGGAAGCCCTTTTTGCTCCCTGGAATATTTATGGTGACAGCAATCAGGATATAGGATAGAGGGACTTTTCATCTACAGTAGAGCCTTCTGTGCCCCCTCATGTCTGACAGCATGTCCTGATCCTCCACTGTCATGTGGGAGGCTGGGACAGGTACTGGTGTCACCATGTTGCAGTAGGAACATAGCCCAAGGTCATGTGCAAAGCATGAGTCAAAAGAACATATGGATCTTGTGGGTCTAGGGCTGGTGTCCTCAGTGTCCACTTGTCTTGTGCCTGTAAGGAAGGAGTCCATGTGAAGGTGGTGTAGCCTCAGGTATCATCCACTCCTGGCTGTACTGCTGTATCTCAGGAAGGTGTAATTGCTATGTCTTGTGGTTAGGATCAAATATTGCATTTTTGGCCTTCAGAAGTATCTCCAGATGATCCTGCCATTTTCTTGAGATTTTTATTTACCTTGCTGGTCTCCTTGGCACATTTGGTAGAGACTGAGTGTAAGTTTGAGTTCCCAGTCTGGTCAGCCCAGACTCCAGTGGCCTTTCCGTAACCCCTGCCCCAGCTCAGAGGTTGCAAGAACGTGTCTGAATTCCTGCCTATTGGGGCCAGCATTAACCACACGTTTAACCTGAAACATGTGATTAGAAACCATATTTCAGTGGGAGTTAAGCATATGCTTAAATCCTGCTCTGTTCTAAATGGATGCTTTCTTGAACTGGAGCCTACTTTTTTTTTCTGTGTGTGATCCATCTTTGCTCCTCCACATACCTTTACTGCAAATTATTCTGCAGCACACATATGGCTCAATGAGTATAGTGCTCTGTGGCTTTTACACAAAAAGCCCAATTGATACATCACATACTTAACCTCTTGAACAAAGGAGTTAACTTTACAGGATCAATTTACATGCAGGGGCCAAAGCTTTTGGATGGAAACTAGCTGTCATGTGTTGTGCAGTCGAAAGAGCAAACAGCTTATTCATTATGATAGCATTGGATTCAGAAACAAAACACAGACGGCAGAACGAGCCTGCCCAGATTTCCAAACATATCCCCTGTCCCTGCACCGATGCGTGTTTATTTAAATCCTCTCTCTGTGCATGCAGTCAGTTGTTAACTCCCAATTTCCTTATGTTAGGTGGTTCAACCTGGACCCTCCTGCTCACACTGTGCTTTCCATCATGGATGGGCAGCTCCTACGCAGGAGCAGGATGCAGGAATTGCATTTCTGTGTCAGCAGTACAGCTTTGATACTAGTGCTTAAATGGAAATAAAACACTGATTCATTTGTTGGTGTTGTGTGGCATGTTTGTGCAAGATCCTCCAGGTCAGAGCATGACTCTTTGAGCGACAGTCCCTTGCTCTTCAATGGCTTCTTCACTTATTCACTCAATTGTCTGCATTTTTCTTTTTTATTTTCTTTATTAATCATTTTCATCTCTAGGCACCCAGATGTGCTCATTTCACTTTCAATATAATGGATGCACAGGCTATTAAGATGATGACTTCAGTCTGTTAGTGCTTGGCCATGCAAACTTAACCCCTGTCGGCAAGGGCTTGGTCACAGAAATCGTCTCATCAATCTATTACTGCTGTGTGCAAGTCTTTGCTCTGAAAAGCTCATGTGGGCTAATCCCATGGGACCTGATCCAAAATTTACTAAAGTGAGTGGGAGTTCTTCTATCCATTTATTTGGCTTGGCAGCAGGTTTTTAAGGAAAAAAAAAGAGGGCAAAAAAAAGTGTTATAGGAATGAATTCAACTGCTTTAGATAGATATTATTTATAGTGTAACATGGCATCATCAGTTGCCTCCAAATTTAACTCAGTAGGACATATAGAGTTTTTTACTTGTCCACCTACAGTAGTATCAATCGGAAACAGAAAACTAGAAATGCAGTGACTTTAGTAGTCACTTTAGCAGTCATTTTTTGAAACTAGATTTAGGGAGATTTCCATCCATTTCCTTTACCATGTTCTCAGTTTATTTGTTATTGATTGGAACTGTTCTGCGGTGATTTGTTGGATCGAACTTGGATATTAAGGCCCACATTTAAGGCTGTAGTGATGTGGCTTCTTGGAGTCATGGCCACAGTCAGTCTGCAATAAGAAGGGAGTCACAGCCGGGTGAAAGAAACACATAAGCAGCAGGGAGGGAGTGACAAAAATAAGGAAAACATGTTTTCTATCAAACCCAGCCATCTGGGCTCACTGCCTGTCCAGTGGAAATGGGCTGTAAGTGGGACAGTACGTGGTCTCCAGACTCTCTTACTAATTACAGGGGAATTCAGGTCCTGTTGGGAATTCCCAATTTAGACTCACAGGCTCGGCACATCCCACAGTGCTGAGAAAAGTTAGCTTTGGACTCTTGATTCCAAAGGGCTTGACTCTCAAGTCATCTCCCTGCTGGCTACACCTAGGCTAGTCAGTTAAACAGGACCAGGGCACAAGCTGAAGATTCTTCATGTTAATTATTAATTAGAACATTCTCTTAAAATTTTTGGCCTGTCCCAACCACTGTTGCCACAGATACCGTGGCACAGCCCAGAGAACAGCAGGTAGCAAGGATTAAGCTGTCCTAGCCTGAAGTTGCAGAGCTCAACAGATGTGAGCTGATTCATTTCACTTGTCCTTAGAATCACAGATTCATACATTTGTTTAGGTTAGAAAAGACCTTTAGTATCATCAAGTGCAACTGTTAACCCCATGTCCACCACTAACCATGGCCATGGAAAGTATCCTGGCCATTCCATTTATCAATGTAATTTTTCCTTTGACCAAAACATCATTTTTTACATTTGTGTGAAGGGTCCCCAGCTCAAGAGGGATGGAGAACTTCTGTAGAGTTCCATGAAGGACTACAAAGATGATTAGGGGACTGGAGCATCTCTGTTATGAGGAAAAACTGCAAGATCTGGGGCTGTTGAGCCTGGAAAAGACTGAGGGAGGGATCTTATCAATACTTATAAACATGTAAAGGGCAGGTGTAAAGAGGATGAGGCAAATCATTTTTCTATAGTACCTAGAGACAGGACAAGGGGTAACTGGCACAAGCTGGAACGCAGGAAGTTCCACTTGAACATGAGGAGAAACTTGTTCCTGTGACGGTGAAGGAGCACTTGCAGAAGCTGCCCAGGGAGGGTGTTGATTTTCAAACCCATCTGGACACATTCCTATGTGACCTGATCAAGGTGAAGCTGCTTTAGCAAGGAGTTGGGCTGGATGATCTCTAGAAGTCCTTTCTAACCCCAGACATTCTGTGATTCTGTGATAACACTGCTTCTAGGCAGTATGGTGCGGTCTGTCTCATCTGCCCACACACATTAGCAGGAGCATTCCTTAGCCAGGAGACAGACCCAGAGCGATTTGTCACTCCCTTTGACCATGCCACCTGTGGTCATCGTCTGCCTACAGAGTCAAAGTGCTAGTACTGTCCCTGCTCATAATAAAGTCCATCACTCAGGCAGACACCTTGCCTGGTAACACAGACCTGAGTTAGGAAATAGACTTTCAGCTTTGGCACTGGGGGCGTAATGCAAGAGAGATGAATTAGCTGGTTGGGTTCTGCTTCCAGTAACAGTGCCTTGGATCATTGCTAACAGATGGAAACCAACTCAACACGCATCTCTGCATTTCTCTTGAACGTCAGATGAATATTTATCCATAACTGAAGCTTGTTCTGTTTTGGGAATTTCCTCCCACGGAATAAGAATCTCCTCAGTGATTTTGGCACAAAGCCTACGTTTATCTTGCCCTAGACCAAAGGATGGACTAGGGTATAGAATTGTGCTCACATGGGTCAAGGTCAGTTCACGGTGTGCCTGAGAATGTCCTTGCTGCCTGCTGTGTGAAAAGAGCCTCTTTTCTTAAAAGTGGGCATGACTCTCTTCCTGAAAAACCTGACGAGGTAGGCATCTAACCCCCCTATAAACAGCTTTGAAAATCCTAGCCATGGTACTCAACAGCCTCACTTTGAGCACCACTTGTAGCAGCATGAGTGGTATTGAAGGATCAGATCTCCCAGAACTGAGAAATGCTACAGACATAGTCAAAAGCAAAATAATAGCTGTAGCTGTGCTAAAAAGCATATGTACACAGGGTGCAAAGAGACACCAGGCTTTTTGCATGAAATGCAAGGCTTGCAGCCTTGTTCTGCAAGCTCTGAAATGCTGCTGCAGAAAGAACTGGCTGAGGGAAGCAGGAAATCGCCTTGCAAAGCAAGCCTTTTGTGGCCAAGAATGGATTGGAGAAGTGTTTTGAGTCTTGCACAGGTGGAGGTTTGCTGCAGCAGTCTCGTGGGATTCACTTTGTCCTCAGGGATGTGAGCTGGGTGTTGTGAGCAGGATCCCTGTGCTCAGGTGCTTGTGTGACACCATCTCCCACCTTTAACAGCAGCACTGCCCTAGGCATCTTCCCTCGGGTGGATATAATCTTGTGACTTGGTATTTCTGAGGGGTAACAGCCCCATCTCCTTTGTCTTCTGCCCTATTCTGCAGGAAATATCTTTATCTGGCAAGAACAACTTCACATCAATGTAGAGAAAGAAAGAGAGCCTGAGCAGGCTGCTGGGGTTTCAGATTTGCTTGATTCTATATTCAGAAATTATCAGTATGTTCTGAGCAGATCAACATGGCTTTAATGATTAGGAAGGAAAAGAAACAAACCCCAGTTATTAAGTGCTGATTGCACAATTGCTATTTTACATAGTCAGACCTGGCAATGAAATATCCATCTCACTGGCTGCAAAGAGATCGCCAAATCAATTTTTTGCATTAACATTTTATTCCTTCCCATCCCAGACATTTGTTCAGCTTGTTTATACTCACACCACATGGCCACAAGCTGTGTAGTCAGTAATAAATGAGGGAATACTTTTATCCTTGGAAACTCAGGCTAAGCCAAAAAGTTGATGGCTTGTTTTTCTAGGGGAATAACACATGTGAGATTTACTCAGATAAATCCCATCAGCGGTAATGGGATTGCCTCTGTTAATTGCCCACATAATAAATTCTGATAACAACAGCTAGGATTTTACAGTATAGAGCAGGTTTCTAGCGTTCCATTACTGATGATCACAGCAATGTGGGGAAGTACAGGGCCATTACATATCTCTGAGAGCTGAGTGCAGCCTCTTGGACACCAACTTCAAACGCAACCTTTGCTAATTCCCTTCATGCTCAGTTGGATGGGCCATGTCTGACACTGAGCACCTCAGTACCTACAGGTGTGAGAGTCCCTTCACAAACACACAAAAGGAGAGGTTTTTAGCAGTTCCCACCTCCTTCTCCCAAACCATGGCTGTGCTTAAACCCACTAACAAAGCTGACCTTGTAGCGGAGAGGCCACTTCCAGGGATGACAAAGAGCATCCTGCTATGGTTACTGAAGCCCACTAACCTTTGCCACTCCCCATTTTTACCTCACTTTGCTGTGTATTTCAGGTCAATTGGAGACAGCCAGCGCATTTGGTGGGTGATGGCTACATGGCCCTGTGTGTGGCCTGTGTGTGCCCAGCCCTGTGGCAGACTCCTTGCCCAGGTGAATGTGAGGATTCCAGCAATTTCACGTGTAAACTGCTGACACACAGGCTGTGCTTCTGCTGCTCCCCTCTCGCCTTTTCTTGTATACATAGCAGAAGCTCTTAGGACCCTTTTCTACTTCTTACTGGGCTCAGAGTCCTTGTTTACTTCTCTGGCCCTGTCCCACACAAAAGGCGGCCGCACATGCACAAAGCGAAAGGAGTTCAGTCCATGTCAAAGATTGAAGCTTATGTAGCAAACAGGTTATGCAATTTTTCCTGCTTAAGCTGCTTAAATCTAACAAGAACAAAACATTCCCATAACTTTTTTTGGAATAAGCCCCTGTGATTGAGACAGTGTGCGTGCAGGTCCCATGTTATCTTCAGACTGGTTGTTTTGCTGAAGTATGGTGGAACTGAGCCCCTCCAGACCCAATGTGTCTTTAGAGGCACTCGTCTCTCCTCTTCTTCTTACAGCTTAGTAATTTAGTTTCCCGAAAGCTGACAGTCTCACAAATACAACCACATGCCCACTTTGCAATGAATCTATTTATGTCTCCAGCTTGAGTAAAATGAAGCTACTGTTCTAAAATCTACAAGGGTAAGTGGATGTGATACTCACGTGGACACGCTCCTTTTCTGCTGGGAAGCTCTTACACACAGAAATTTTAACAAGATTTACAAAATCCATCTGTTTGCAAACCCAACATCTCTGAGTGCATTCAGTGCTCTCAGACTCTTAAGCCAGAGCAGGTGCATAAACCGTGGCTGACTCATACAGCACACAGAGAGCCTGATGCTGCTCCCCGTTCCCTCTCTCTGACAATGAGCACAGTTTCACTCCTCACGTCATTGTGAAAAGCTGTTTTGAATCTACAGATTCAGAAAACACAGAATGCAAATTATTTGAAGTGGTGGATTCAGTGGGGAAATTTTGAGAGTCAGAGCCCAGCAACAAGATGCAAAGCAATTCTGCTGGAGTTTCCAGATGCCCTTATGGCTGAGGATCTCTAAGCTCCTTACAGATATTAATGAATTAAAGCTACAGCATTTCTGAGTGCTGGGTAATTTTATTATCCCCTCTGCTGAGAGGAAAACTGCAACACAGAGAAAGTGGCTGGCCTGTGGTTTGTCTGCTCAGCTGCTAGAGCAGGAGGCTTTGGGATTTCACTGCAAACCACACAGCAGCACCATTAAAGGAAAAGCTTCTGCCTCTCTTGAGGAGCAGGGATGATGTCGAGTCAGTAGTTTTCCTTGTGGGAATAAACACAACATATTTGGCCTTTCTAATGATACCAGAGATCTTGTCTCCCCACCTCACCGGGGTTCCCAAAGGATCACAGTGGAAGAGCAGCTGGGGCATGTTTGCTGAGTATAGACTTCACAAAGAGGGAGTAAGGAGAGAGGGCCTCACACAAGGGACAGATGGCAGCTATTTGGATTTAGTTCTGGATTAAAAAGAGCCCTTTCCATGTATTCAGCACTCCAGAATCGACCAGGGAATTCATCTTTGCGAACAGAAGTGTGAAAAGCCCAGGGCTGCCAAAGTGGTTTTGTTTGCTATTTTTCTGAATAATCTTTTCTTCCCCTCCAGATCTTTCCACTGGTGTTTCTTTCATCCAGGATATTTTAATGGCTTCATTCAGAGAATCACCAGGAAGTCAGTGGTCTCATGGATTAGCTGTATTGCAGCGTATGCCAGTATGTAGGAATGGGTATTGTCCCCTCCTGTTCAATGTCTGCACCTCAGGTGCACTAGAGGGCTCCTGGCATCGGCACTGGGAAGAGATCAGCCCTCAGAACTCCCCTAGATCTTCTGCCTACTTTAAAGTGATTGAATTCTTTTCTCCCAGTGCCAGTTCCTCTCATTTCATTATGAAAAGAGACTCAGTGTTGGGCTGAGATGCACTTCTCTATATTTTAGTTGGTGACTCCCACCCTTCCTTTCCAGCTAAATGTGTGGCTAAACCAGAGGCCACATTTTAAATGACTGCCAGCAATAGTACTAGTGAGATGTGACTCTTCATGACTACTGCTCACGTGAGGGCTGTAGGCAGCAAGATGGGGCTCAGCAATTATTCAGCTAAGTTTGACTTAGCTACTAGCAGGATATAAGCTGCAGTGACACAAAGCCCAGATGCTCATTTGCCCTCTCTCTTGGATGCTTTTTGCAGGTCACCAAGATGTTTGCAGCGTGAATACAGCCTGCCAGATACCTCACTAACAGCAGTTTCCTGGATGCTGAGGTTCACTGTCCTCTTGCAAACAGTAACTCACACCTCACCATGCTGTTGTCTGTATTTCCAAAGCTTCTTCACAACAACCTTGTGTGATGGTATTATAAGCTGTCTGTAGCAGTTGTTTTCACATCTTTGGTGTTTGCTTATTTTCCTGCTGTGACTCTGAGGTTTTCTTCTTGCTATACTTCCTTTTTTCTTTTTCTTCTTCTTGTTCTGGGAAAGAGATCTGTGAAGAAGAGTAGTCATGTGCCCTGCGTGTGGGGAAGAGTCATGCTTACAGGCTCATTCTGTTTTCCTGTCTGGGGGTTGTGTCAAGAAGGAGATTTTGTCTGGAAACTTTCTGTCACCAGCAGAACTGTGTCAGTGAGTCACGAAGCAAAAGCAGATCCTTCAGTCACCACATGAAATGGGTTGGAAATATCAGACCACTGGGGTAGTAGCAGTGACTTAATATGAACGGGTTTTGGCCTAATTGGCAGTCAGTTTTCTCCTTCATCTTTAAATTGTCATAGTCCACAACACTAGCTCACTTTCCTTGAGAAACTGGTTTTGTGGACATATTTGAAATCCATGCCATGATGTGAAATACCAGTCTTGCAAGGTCTGGCCATATGGCTGGGTTGATTGTAGGCTGACATCATCTACAGCTGAAAAAAGCAGAAAAGGATGGTTGTGTCGGGACTGTGGAGCCTTGCACTGTCCCTCTGCCTCCATGTCAGCCTACTCTGCTCTGCTCTGCAAGGAAGCAGATACTTGGAAAGGCAGGTGATCATGTGAGATCAGGAAATCAGGTTGTTCCACAACCACAGGGCTCAATGTGGCTTTTTTTTTTTTTTGTCCATAGGCAGGCTGTGCATCCAATGGAAACACTAATGGGATCTTTCATCTCACCTCTTTGAGGTCAAGAGAAGTCGTTTATGGTTGGGCTGGAGATGGAAGGGAAGGTTTCTCAGTGCTGCCTAGTGTGGTCCCAGAGGGCTTCATGACGATCTGCAAGCCATCAGGAGACAGGCAGATGCCTCTGATGGAGGAAGTAGTTCTGTCTGGTCTGTGCCTCATCTGATGTTTCTGGACTCATTTTGAAGAAGCTGGTTTTCATCTTGCTGCAGGCTCTGAGGTGCTTTACATGCCACACTTATTTATTTGAATTAAACAAATGACACATGAAACCCAAACAGAAAACTAGTGAAAACCACCTTCATTTTCTATTGCTCTCTGCTAGATGCAAATTAGCTATTTTGGGAGGGCACTTTGTCTCAGTTCTCAACAAATGATGTGCAAGCAATGAGGAAGGGAAATATGCAAATTAAAGTTTTGTAGACTTTTCCCCTAACTGCTAGCACTGTCTGCAGTGCTACCCACACGAGAACGGCTCTGCCTCTGTGTCCCTCTAAGCATCACAGCGCATGGAAGTACCACACACTCCTACGATGCTAAATAACATCAGAGGCCTTGCCCACGTCTAAGACAAATTTGACCTAGTTTCTCCATCAAAACACCTGCATTGCCAAGCTTACCTAAGCAGCAGATCACAGACTGAGCAAAATCTCAAACACTAAATATGTCTGAGATTTTTTCCTTCCCAGAAACCAATTACAAAATACAAACATGTGGCTGCCAAACAAAGTCCTATTTCAGTTTAATTTATTCCAAGATGCCCTAAATATTTTGCTTTCCTCTTCTGTTCAGTGCAGTACTTTTTACTGCAGGCTCATGGCAACGTCACTGAGATCGGAGGGAGACAGAGATTTCTGGATGTGTGAAAGCAGCGTGAAGCAATTGGGTGCTTTGGAATGTGCCCATGATAATAACTATTGTGAGGTTTCTATGAAGCTGGACCACACAGGAAGAATTAACAGAATTGATATTTATGTTAGATGGCATGATTAAGGTGCCCAATGTAACTTAATGTTTGATTGCAGTGAGATCAGTGTAGGATAAAATATCCCTTCTGAATACAGGATACAGGCCAATGGAAGAGGTTCACACATGAAATGTGTTTTGTTGTTTTGTTTTGTTTTTTTAATCTTCTGCTTCAGCCAGGAACTTGGTTTCTTTAAAAATGTCATGCTTTGATTCTGAACTCCAGGCTCCAATTTGGTATTTTTGGATGATATCCCAGGTCAGCGAACTTCAGAGCAATGAAGACAGCAGGCTTCATCTTCATGGAGTACTTTGTCCTTGTGTTGTTCTGGATTTTATTTCAAGCAAAGAAATTAAATAATGGCTCACAAAGAGAGAAGCAGGAGAGGCAGCCTGTACCTCTACTTGCAGGGAGGATAGGGATTCGCACTTTTATTTTAGTGGGACTTCAGAAATCACAGCATTGATCTAATTATTCTTTCAGTTGTGTTGGCTTGAGAGGGATATGATATAACCCTAACCCTTTCCCTGGGATTCTACCCCAGGTGAAGCACATTTCAGGTGAAGTCATCTCCATAATGCCCTTCTACCAGATTAGTCACATCAGAGTTGAGTGCAGAGATTTGGCTGTAACAATACTGCTCTCATGCTCCCCATTATAGGTGCTCTTGCTGGAAAAATCTTGTCTTGTAATGGTAAAGGCTGCTTCTCTCAAGGGAGTAGTTTTATAATATCAACTTACTGTAACTTTGCCAGTATAGCTGCTAGTCTAAGAGGACTTGACCAGCAAAGCAATTCTGGGCTAGAGGTAACCCAAGTCCCTGCTCACAGCAAGATCATAGAATAACAGATACATTTAGGTTGGAAAAGACTCGTAATATCATTGAGTCCAACCATTAACCCAGCACTGCCATATCCACCACTAGGCCATGTTCTTAAGCACCTGATTTACTCATCTTTTAAATAACTCCAAAGACGGTGACTCCGCCACTTCCCTGGGCAGCCTGTCTCAATGCTTGAAAACCTTTTTAGTGAACAATTTTATTTAATCCCTGTTCTAAACCTCCACTGGTGCAACTTGAGCCCATTTTTTCCTGTCCTTTCACTGGGAGAAGAGACTGAACCTCACCTCGCTACAACCTCCTTTCAGGTAGGTTTAGAGAGTGACCCTGTCTCCCCTCAGCCTCCTTTTCTCTAGACTAAACAACCCTACTTTCCTCAGCTGCTACTCATAGGATATGTGCTCCAGACCCTTCAGCTTTGTTTCCTGGCTCTGGACATGCTCCATGGTTCTCTTGCAGTGAGGGACCCAAAACTGAACACAGCACTCCAAATGCAGCCACACCAGTGCTGAGTACAGGGGGACAATCACTTCTCTGGCCCTGCTGGTCACACTATTTCTGATACAAGCCAGGATGCCATTGGCCTTCTTGGCCACCTGGGCACACTGCTGGCTCATATTCAGCTGGCTGTTGATTAACACCTCCAGGTTCTTTTCCAGCCACTCTGCCCCAAGCCTGTAGGTTTACCTGGGGCTATTGTGACCCAAAGGCAGGACTGGGCACTTGGCCTTGTTGAACCTCATACAATTGGCCCATTGATCCAGCCTGTGCAAGTCCCTCTGAACAGCCTTCCTGCCCTCAAGCAGATCAACACTCCTGCCCAAATTGATGATGTCTGCAAACACACTGACAGTGCATTGAATCCCCTCACCCAAATCATTGCTAAAGATATGAAAGAGAACAGATGTACTGCAATAGCCTGGTAAGGGTGCTGGCAGATGCTGAATATGATTGCAATGAACAGAGAGTATGACTCAACCATGGAGATTTTTCATCACATTCAGTATGGTTTACTTTGGAGATCAATGCTGCCAGGAAGAGCTGTTGTCGGGCTGTAAGGTTTCTAAGGCAGATCTGGGTTGTCTTCTAACACTATTTTGCTTATCTCATGCACCACCTGGTGTCAGATATGGCTTCTGAGGGCTACCTTTCTGCACTCTGCTTAAACACAACAGCATCAGCAGTTATTTTATTTGGTAAAAGTTATTTTGCCAGATGAAAATTATGGCTGAGTCAAAGAGTGATGGATTATTTTTCCTCTGTGTGCGTGACAGGTCTGCCTAAGGCTGTCTGGCCACACTTCACACTGCGGCAGAGAGAACATTCCTCTCATCACAAATTCATCCAATTACCCAAGTTCTCCTTGTGTTGTCCCAAGCTCAAATGCTTCCTTTTTGTCTTTTTTTAGGAAGGAAGACTTTCCAACTCCCCACATGCATGTGCTCACATGAGCACAGAGAAAGCAGTATTTAATACTCACATACATTACCCTTAACAGCTGCACAGCTTCAGCAAAACAGGAGTCAGACCCAAAGCTAGCTCATTGTTTTCAATAAAAGGGATACCAGTCTTGCCAGATGTGGTGTATGCTTTTCCCAATGAACTAGATTAGTGTCCACAGCTGAGTATGATACAGGCTTGTGCAATAACATCACTTGTTTTTGCATGCCCAAGAATGGCAAGGCACAGAAAAGGCACAATGGGTTTTCCTCATTAGAACAGAATGAACTTGAAGGAAATGGAGTACAGGCTATTTGTTATACTGTTAACTCTACTGCAGCAGCAGTCAGTCCATAGATCAAGAGATGTTTATCTGAGCAAAGACAGACAAGGTTGATGGTCTCTCTTATGAAGGTTATTGTCCTGTCATACTACTGAAAGCTGATAAGACCAAAATACAGAGAACAAGCCTAATGTGGAAGATACAGTTCTGAAGAGGGTTGCTGTCCTGTTCTGTTCTCCTTGCAAAGATATGAACTGAGTAATTTACAGAGCACAGTGCAAACAAAGGAGGCAGGTAGGCTCAGAAAGGTGTGTGAAGTTCAGCTGATTAGATCTTTCCTCAAATCAAGAGAAGAGACAGGACCCACCAATGTATGACCAGGTCTTCAGCAGATGTAGACTGCAGTAGGGTCATTGACTGTACTTTGATTTTGAAGTGCCATAGCTTTTCTAAAGCTTTTTCTGCTTGAGCTGTAGGAGACTCCAAAGGTTGCCTTGACACTTTGGTATGACATCTCTAAGTCATCCTGGAGCTCAGGTTGCGTCTTGATGATGAATTTCTCTCCCAACACCAAGAGTGGATCTGCAACTCCTGTGTATCTGTTCCTGCTACCATTTGACAGCTCTATCCATTGTCAACTTCTGACCTCTATAATTTGCTGGGAGAGAAAAAGCAAATATTCGTGTAATGCACCATCTCTGAAAAGGTAGCCACGGTCATTCTCTTTCCTGTTTGATATTAGGATTTTGCCAAATGGGGAGGAGAGAAAGGATTTTAGGGTCCATCAGGCTGCTTGTCCTCACCAAGCAGTGTTGCCCCTATGTGCAGCTGCTTTAAAGCAGAATTGCATGTCACAGAGCTGCACATCACAGAGCAGATGGGTCCTGGAAGAGAGAGTACATTCAAGGGGAAGTCTGAGTACTACTGTACTGTAAACAAACTTCCCTTTTAAACAGCTTGTTTCAGTGCTTGCTGTGGATAAGCATCATCTTGTTTTAATCAATTGGTCTTATGGCAGCAGCAGCACCCACCACAGCCACTCCAGGTCTTGATCCTGACATCATAAAACCCCTAAATATTTCCTGTCCTTGCTGGTACAGTGGTTCTAAATAACAGGACTAAATAACTTCATGACTTTAGAATGGATACACTTAATTCACATGTAGCTGGGTTTATGATGTCAATATGCTAATCTGGTTATTATCGTCTTATTTTTTTTAAAGCTAGTTGCCATAAGAGTAGCACAGGCAGCCCTGGCCAGAATGATTTCAAAGGCAGAGGAGAGCACATCCTAGCTTATGCAGGAGCTAATTGCTTCCAGACAGCCTTGTTGTAGCTGGCAGGGTCCTAACTCCTCTGGCTTTTGATGCCTTCTCCAGCACAGCTCCATTTCTAGGATCAGCCTTTGCATTCTATGTACGTCTGTGAAAGCCATTCAATGAACATAAAATAGAAATGTCTTATTTAATGAAGACAAAGTCTTTAAAAATGGAGTTTTGGAGGGAGATTTCCCCCATCTGGGCAGCAGTTCAATATTTGCCTCGGGTAAGGGGCAGGCTGGTTCCCAGGCTGGGCGTTCAGACTCTGCCAAGACCAAGTGATGCCTCATCCAGGGCTTAGATGCAGCTGTATTACCTGAGATCCTTCTTAGACATGTCATCAGAGGCCTAATTAGCAATCACGTGACAATTCCTCCATTCTGGTGCCTTGAGGAACTTGGGTGTGTGTTTTTCATTGCTGTCACATCACAGAGTCATTCTCAACAGGGAAACTTCAAAGAGTGGGTGTGTGGCTTTAGAGACCCTCAGATCTTCACTTTGAATGCTACCAAGTAGCAGAACCAGGGAAATGCTGGTGCCATACCAGCATGCTGTCAGAGCAAAAGTGACCTGGACTTTCTCAGAAAAGAAACAAAATCGGCTTGTAAAAGACTTGGCTGTTCTCACTGATGCTGAACTCTATGGATTCTTCTATTTTCATGTTTTCATCATGGCATGGAAACCCAAACATCAGATTTGCTGTACCAGGTCTGCCTTGAGAGGTACTTGAATCCTTGGACAGATGACTTTGTCCTTCACCTACCTTAATTTTTATTCTGCTGTAAATCAATATAAGAAGATTTTAGTTTGTGTTTAGGACCTGGAGGAAGATTTCAAAATGAATTGCAAGTATGGCTTTCTCCATAGTAACTTATCCATTGTCCAGTGCAGAGCAGCATTTAGCCTTAGGTTGTGTATGTTCCCATTTTATGGCAATGAAAGACGCAGATATGTGGAAAGCTCCTAAGAGCTCTTCAGAGCAAATGTTTCATAATTGTATGCCATGACAAAATAAAAGTCACTAAAAAATGCAGACTGCACAAACAGCTACCAAACACTGAGAATTCACATCTCCTGCACAGGCAGAGGACTGGTGTGACATAAAGACAAAATAACAAATGTATTACTTTAAGTGTACATATTGCTTGGTAAAGAGTTTCCCACTTTTTTTCCTCCACTATATTCATTGTCATAATAGTCAACTATCTGATTATTTCCCTACATTTTTTTGGTACAAATGTTCTACTCTCCAAAAAATAGTACATTTCTGGTATTGGTTTTGCAGTCTGTGGTTATTGCTAATCAATGTTTCACCCAGAAGACCACATGCTTCTTTGATTCAGTACTGAAGTGAATCTCTCTGCCTCAAGGATATGTTAAATCTTCTTCAAATGTAACTGTTGACAAACATTTAATCTATGGAAGCTCTGTGGGATAAATAGATCTGTCATACTTATGTGCTGGACACGCAAGGGGGAAAAGTATGGAAGGAATATCACTACTGTCCAAATAAAAAGCATGTATGTAGCTATAACAAGCCACACTGATGTTGATACTTCAAGCATCTTTACAGCAAGTGCATAAGTACATATTTTTTTCTAAAAAGTGTGAGAAAGCAAAGCCTGAGAAAATTTGTGGAGGCTCCTTCCTTGGAGGTCTTCAAGACACGCCTGGACATGTTCCTATGTGACCTGATCTAGATGAACCTGCTTCTGCAGGAGGGTTGGACAGGATGATCTCTAGAGGTTCCTTCCAACCCCTACCATTCTATGATTCTATGAAAATGTGCATAGAATGAAATGCAACTCTGCAAGGAAACACAAATCAAGCTCCAGTAATGGAGCTAATGTATTACCTGAAAAGTAATGTGATAATATAAAGACCAGACTATCTCATTTACTAACATTGGACAGAGTTAAATGCAGCTAAGCTTTATTTTTATTGTAGTCTTGAGGTAATTCTTTTTAATTATTTAGCTTATTAGCTCATTATTTTAAAATGACAAGTATTTTTAGGTACTCATGATTTTACACCGCCTACTCATAGAGCTTTCTCGCTCTTACATATCTATATGGATTTTGTGTAGCAAAAAATCCTGAAGATACTGTTACAAATCAGCAACAGAAGCCGTGGAGCCATCAGTGGCAGTTCCCTGAAATCGTTGACTTAATGTTAAGTGGAAAAAAAGTCAATAAAATGCTGGATCTCATCAGGAAGGATACTGCAGTCATGACAAAGAGTCAATTCGCTGTTACATTTTTGGTGCTCCTGTACATGATCCTAGTCTCTGCATTTCAAGGACACCAAATAGTTAAGAGGCAGTCGTACAGGAAGGTGAACAAAATAACTTAAGGACTGGAGAAGCTGACTTATGAGGAGGCACTGGAAAGGCTAGGTCTTTTCTGGCTGGAGAGAAAGCTGGATGTACTTGGGACTGACAGCCTCAGGGGGATGGTGGGCAACGTGACTGCAGAATGGTTACTGACCACATCCCACAGCACCGGAACTGCCCGACACTCCCTGAAACCATGAGAGCACCTTTCAAAAGCACATAAATGAAATAATTGCTTTACACAGGGTGTACTGAACTTCTTGTGTTGCTGCTAGGGGAGACTGGGAAATAGGCCACAGAGAACATCCAGAGGGAACTTGAACATCCCCATTCCAGTGAGTGTTGATGCGGAGGGAGTGTGAGGGAAATAAACCACAGATAGTATCTGGGCTTGTGTGGTCTCCCAAAATAACATCTCCTGCTGTCACTGCTAGAATAGATGCATGATGGACCCGACACAGCAGGGTGTTTCTAATGAGCTTATGCTCTTATACAGAGATAGATGATTCATTTTCGTTTTATGAGGAAAACCAAGGAAATTTTGAGGTAATTGGAGACAATTTCAGGGAGAATTTCAGGGAAATATTGATGACTTTAAATAGAAGCTTAGTACTGAAAAAAAATCAAGCATCTTTAAAAATCATGTTACCTCTTTATAGACCTTCTACATAGCATACATTTCATTTTTATATATCATGGAACTGTAAAGTAACTGGGATTGGTAGAGACACCTGGAGATCTCTCAAAGCAGGGCCAGCTTCAAAGTTAGATCAAGTTGCCTGTTTTCCCTTTGCAGTACACCATATAATAATTCAGTAAGCAGTATAAAAGTGATATTTTTTTTTTCTATGTGTATTTCAGCAATGAACTGTGACCTTGCATTAATACAAGCTTCCTGTGGATGGAGATGTTTTGTATGAATGTTCCCTTCCCATCTCTCTTTTCCACAGGACTTCCCCAGTGCAAGCGTTCAGTGAATAACTCATTTCCTTGGAAAATGTACACCCCATTTAATAGGAAATTCTTACAGCAACATAAAGAAGAACCTCAGGTCTCAGAACTGCTTCCTCTTTTCTCTCAGACTTCTGCCATAATGGTGGTGAGTAAACAAAAACTGATTCTGGTGTGCTCTGTACACTCCTCCTTGTCCTGGAAATAACGACAAATGTGCACGGACTAGTTCATAGCATATGAATGAGGGAAAACTGTCAAGGCTATTCTTTTAAATAATGCCCTAACAATGGAGAAGTGCCCTAACAATGGAGAAGTGCATCTGCACCTTCCCAGGGTCTTGCCAGAATATGAGTACAAACAGGAGTTAAAGATAGTGAAGAAAGGGGAACATGCAAGCTAACCATAAATTACATCTCTTGAGCATAGGACGTGATGAAGGCTGTTTTTTGAGCAGGACAGATAAGGAGAGGAAAAAGATTTTTCTACTGAAGCAGCTTCATGGACTTCTGCAAACAAGACATCATTGTCCTAATGACTGTGAGAAAATACATTAATCATTCTGTGTTGTGGCTCTCATTAGGCATTGCTTGGGAGGGTGAGAAGCAAGTACTCTTGACCCTAAAATCTTGCATTCTGTGGCCAGGCACTAGAGATATTTTGCTGCAGATCCCATCATGGCAGAATCTATTCATTCATCTATGAATATAGAACAGCCATCACCTTCACATTGGAATGTCACTGGACACCACATTTGTATAAATTCCATGGAGATTCTTATTAGGATCCAATTACACAGCAAATTGAAGGTGCAAGAACAAAAGCACTTTGGGCAGCTAAGATGGGTAACAAGAGTAGGGAGGCAGCGTTTAATGTATACTAGTGATAAGAATTTGTCCCTTGAGGGCTCCTACTTGATCTGTCAGCATGCAAAAATGCTGTACCAGCACTTGGTGTTTGCTGCCCATGCTGCTGGAGTGGACCAGTGCGTTCAGCTCCACAGGGGAGTGCTGGAGCAGAGGGCAGGGTGTTGCTTTGAGAAATGTAGAGATATTGCAGAAGTGGTGATGGCCCTCTCAAACTGGCTGCCTGCATTCAATGCAGAGTGGTGCTGCTGGGACAAATAACACTTAGCACTGGCACAGCACTGCATCCAAACATGGGGTAGTTAATCTGCAAAGCAGCAGGAGATACTCTTTGTGACTGGTTCTGTAAGCATAATGTATGGACTAGGCTGAAGATAGCTATTGAAAACCATGCTCATATCCAGATTGTTTCTGGCACCTAAAGAAAAACTTCCAGAACTTACCATATCCTCTCTGTTTTATTAACACTCTTAACATTCAAATTAAAAGAAAGTTTTCCAGAGCTGGTCCTCAGCCTGTCCAGCTTGCTGAAGCTTGGTGGACTTCAAAGGAATTGCAATGATTTATTGTAGTTCTTGCTCCAGATGTTTTGTGAGGATGAATACATCTAGCTAGATCACTTATAAAGATTATAGTTTATCGCAATTAGCAGAATGCTGACAATTATCTGGGTTTATATATTTACACTCATCCCTTCCTCCACTTTTTAAAAAATAGTTGGAAACACAGTTGCTTTTGCTACTGAGTTAGTTTTCCAGTTAGTGAACATTGGCTGTTTTTTCCCGTCCCCCAGTGAAGCTGCACAAGAACTACTGTGGGAGGAAGGAAGGAGAGCTTTGTGGTTATGGCTGGGATTTGGAAGCTGCAATGCCAGTGCTCTGCAGCCAGTCCTGTCCCATTCCTGTGAGACTCAGGGCAAATTGAGGAACTTCTCTGCCAAAGCGCTCTGTGGTATTTACTCAATGCACTGTATCATTGCATACCATAACTGCATCCTCTGACTTGAATCAAACAAATGATTTTCACTGTTTTTATATAAAGTTCTCTGAATGACCACACCCATGTTTCGAAGCAAAAACATGCAGGGAAGGTAATGATTTGGCTTTCTGTGGAAATGCTGGCTTCTTATTTTGTTAAGGTTACTTCTCTAAGAGCCTGAGGTTTTATTCCCAGGGGTAAAATCCAGACTGCTTTAGGTCCAAATCTAGGGGACATGAGTGACTGTTATTGTGCATTTAGAGCTGTATTCACAGGGCAGCTTCTGGTTTTCGTACTGCAGCTCTTTGTGCTATGTGGACAGATACAGAGAGCCAAGTCCTTGGGCAGGGCATTCTTAGAAATTGGCAAGATTAAGCCTTATCTGTTACTGGTGAGGAAAGAATCGCTTGAGGCAACTCAATCATTTTAGAGAATCCCATTCCTGACTTTGCAGGGGACAGGTGGCTAATTGCTCATTTGCAGCACAGCAAAGACTCCCAGGAAAGAGAAATAGTAGGATCTTTGCACCAGCAACATAGTAGTATAAGTGTGGCTCATAGAAAATCATAGAATATCTCTAAAGATGGTGACTCTACCATCTCCATGGGCAGCACATTCATGTTCCAATGCTTAATAATCCTCTTGGTAGAAAAGTTCCTCCGCGTGTCCAATCTAATCCTCTCCCATTGCAACTTGAATCCATTTCCTCTTGTCCTTATCATTCATTACTGGAGAGAAGAGATTGATCCTCACCTCACTACAACTCCCTTTCAGGTAGTTGTAGAGAGTGATCATATATCCTCTCAGCCTCCTCCAGGATAAACATCCCCAAGTCCTGACTCAGCTGCTTCTCATAAGGCCTATTCTCTAGACCTTTCACCATCTTTATTATCCTTCTCTGGGAAAGATCACTGCAGCAATGTGTGTCATTGTCTTGTATTGCAGAAGTGTTTCAAACAGAAGAGGCTAAAATAATTCCATCCTACAAGGCTTTATATCTGGCTGCTCAGGTTCTCTTCTAGATGGAGGGAGAGAGCAGCTCAAAAATCATACAGTTAAACTGGTAAGAAAAAGTATCAATGGAGAGATTTCTGCTGACTGACATTGTGTCAGCTCCACAAACCACTAGAGAATGACAGGCAAAAAGTTTCTTGTAGGATTTTTTTTTCTCTTAATATCATCCTCTGAAGTTTAGCTCTTTTTTTTGGGCTCAGCTCTGAACATGTATTTTCTTTCTATATGTACCCATTACACCTTGGTAGACTTAGTAAAGTCTTTTCTACAGCCTTTCTTGGGGACAATATTTGAAGATTTCAATGATTGAAGGTTAATTCCTTTTGGTCTCTTAACGTTCCTATGATTTTCTGAATTTCCCTCTGTTTTGTCAGCAATTCTCTGTTACCACTCTAGTGATATCTTATACATATAGCAGCTATAAAAACAATGCAAGAGTGTTTGCTTCCGCCATCACCAAACCCAAATGTGGGAAGATGCCTTCCCAAAGGATATCCCAGTAAAAGTGTGGAGTAGCAAAGCACAGTGTGCTACACAGAGCATTATAAATGGCACAAAGATACCAACTAAAGTGACTGAAAGCTATTGAGCTTCATAGAAAAAGTAAACTCTGTAGGAGATACAGAGAAATGAAGGTCACTGACCATGGAGGGAGAAGGTGGTTGGAGATCAGCTTGGCAGCCTTGTTAATGGAGATGCCCCAGCTGAGAAAGGAGATTTCTATTCCCCAGGCAGCTAATGTGGGCATGGGGATGGGATGGTGCCTGGAAACCTTTTGCCTCTGTTAGGGGACAGGGAGCTGGGGAGCAGCTCGAGGATGTCGGGATGGCACAGTGCAGAGCCTGTGGCAGTGCAGGGACCAGAGCCAGAGCGTGAGCACATTGCTGCTTCTGCATCCTACTCATCTCCATCAAGTGACAACTTCTAAAGACTGACAAAAAAAATTGCACACAATGTGCACAAGCACTGCTGCTCCAACCACTAGCTAAAGAGTTGATTCCCACACCTTCCTCTAATCTAAAAACCACAGTTTCCCCTTGCTCCAGCTGCCAAAACCTACAAATTCCCCCACAACTTCCTTCACACAATGCTGTGTTTCATGCTGAAGTGAAACTTGGAAGTGAAAATCAATTGATATGAATATTGAATTAAAGATGATGCATTGATTGAACTATCCATTTTCATTCATCTCTTTCTTAAAACAGCCCATTAAGATTGGGGGATCTGGAACAGAACTGAGGCCAAGCTCCACTTTAAAGCTCCCAAACTGTCCTCTAGCTCTGCCAATTCTCTTTATTTTTTCTGAAATGAATATTACTGGCTTATTTTTCCAACTCAAGAGTTTTTTTTTAAAAAAAAAAAAGTTCATTGGTAAAAGAAAGAAAAGAGAGAAGAAAATAAGCCAAACATTCACATCTCACCAATATCTTTCTTAGGATGGATTAATTAATATTCTGGAGTCTGTTCTCGGTGGCAAATAAAATGGCATTTTAATACATAGATTTTCCCAAGAGCAACGTGGGGACCCTGAATCCCTCCTAGGTCTATTAGCAGGACTCACAGGATGCGTGGATGTTCAGTTTTATATCCTTCTCCCACTCTGACAGTATAGCTGCCTCTGACCATGCTGTAGGTCAGGTTACAAAACATTTCTCTGTTTTTCAAACAGGTCCACTCTGTCTCTAAGACATTTTTGCTGATAGTATGTCAAAACCAACATTTTCTAAAAATGCCAATTAAGGTAGTTCTTCTGTTGCCAGAAGTGAGGTTGAGACACATGACACAACCTGGGTTCACTTTGCACAGGTCTCCAGCCACTGGAATTTGCTTGAGATGCTTCTTATGCCCAAACATTGGTGCAGCATGAACCACGACGGGCAGCTTTGTGGGTCTGAAAGGGACTAATTTGCTCACAAATAATACAGCTCCCCATGTCTGCACTGCTTGATGTTTTGCACATACTGAAAAACTCCAGATACAAAACAGCCACACGCAGGGCACTGCTTTAGGAGTGTTGAGGAGTTGCTGAAGGTAATTATAAAACTAGCGAAGTTGCCATTACTGTTTGCATTCCTTATCTTAAGCCAAGTGCTAGGCCTTTCACAGACATATGAAGGTCACACTGTGGTTTAGCCCACATCAGCTCCTACCCTAATTCTCCTCCTTAAGAGCTGTAGCAAATGATTTGATGAAAAGCAAACTCTTCTCACTCTCCAGAGAAGCTGTCCAGAATTTTCTGCTGGTGATTCTACCATGCTTCTATATCCACGTCTAGCCAACACATGTTTTTGTTGGCCCTAAACTCTCTGCAGGCCCTCAAACTCCCTAACCTAACTTGCAGCCTTCCACTTCCTTGGCTCACAACATCTCATTGGAAATGGCTGTCCAAGCTCCTGAACACAAAAGAGCTGTTTTAATTTGCAGTTTGAATTACCCAGTTTCTTCTCCAGACTGAACACTTAACAGCTTCCAGAGTCCTAAGATCTTCTTCAGGGCTTTTTCACTCCCCTTGGCCTGAGGGTGGTTTCAGCTAGACTTCAGCAGGTACAACCTCCTTTCCAGCCACATCCAGGACCAAGGAACAAGCGTCTCTGCAAATCTCTCGCCATGCTTTCAGGCTGTTATTCCAGGAGCAATGCTTATCTGCATCAGACTCTCTCCCACAAGTGTAGTTCTATCATATTACCCAGAAAGCAGTTTCTTTGGGCATAGGAGAAAGGACAGCAATGTTTCTCTTTTAAAATTTGGTCCACTTTAATAATCTCCATCTGCTTGAAAGGTCTTATCTCTGTGCTGAGCCTAAAATCACCATCTGGAAGATGGGTGAGTGGGCACAGAGGAGGCTGGTCACTGCTGTCCCTCCAAAGATCAGTTTGTACAGTGACATACTCATTTACGACCCACAGTTTTTTGGAAAGTTGAGTTAAAAATAAGTGCTCTGCAATTGGTTTGTGACAACGTATTTGCAATTTCTAAAGACTTTAGACTTTCAGTTTCTAAAGAGAATACTTACTGAACCTGTTAATATGACTGCATTATGAACAAGGCCAGAAAAATCAGAAGTGCTTCAATATCAGCCTAAGAGGAAACTGAAACAATGCAAACATTTTGCAATTAATATCATCAAGTTATTTGCAAAGCTCTCAACATGGAAAACCTGATTTGTGTTTGAGGCCAAAGATTTGTCACATAAAACAATACTTGGTAGCTAAAGATACAGCTGCAACCAGTGTGATGCACAGGTACAGACTGAGGCTGTAAAGCTTTGCAAATTGAATATTTTCTTTGTTTCACATTTCTACAGATCCCCTTCCTGTCTCCACTTTCTGGGTTTGAGGGGACTAGTGACCATCACAAAGATCAGAATTTCCCCCTTCTAGAAGCATTTCACTGGCATTTAGTCTTTGACTGTGTTAAAGGGCTGTTTCAGCAACTTGCAACCCACTCTCTCCTTTTAGTAGCACTGATAACATCTTGGTACTCCCAGCAGTAACTAGCAGTGTCGGGCTGTTTTGCTCCCAAGTTGGACAACAGTGTTACCAGAAGCATGCTGCACAGTGGAATTCATCAAAAAAGCTCCATATGTTGTATGCAAAAGAAAACATTACTTTTGGCACAACTTTTGGAGTCGGAAGCCAATTGCCACCAGAATATAGGTGCAGAACTTGCCAGAACAAACCTAATTGCAATACTTGGGAGGTGTTTTATATTTTTCTTCCTAACTGTGTCCAGGTGTGTTGAATTGTTTGAGGGAAATTCATGATGCTGAGAAACAGAAAAAGGCTAACTGTTTAACTAATGATGAGAGCAATACATTCTGCTGATCCTGAAGCTCAGAATTAGTGTTTTGCTTTGTTGTTTTTAATTTAAGTGGCACAAATCTAAATAAATAACATGTAACAGCTAATTCTCAGATGTTCCTTTTTGGAATTCATGAATACATTAATATAGGAATGAATGGATTATTTTGGAGTAAGGCACTAATAGGTAAAAAAAAAAGGAGAGAAAATAAAGATTAAATGAAAAAAAAAATCAGGCTTAAAATAAGGCTTTGCAGCAAACCCAAATACTTTTTATCCACAAAGTATTTTCATTATTTTGACTTTTCATCTTAGTTCTGTGTATTTTTCTGAGTTCCCCACAATATTTAAGTGAAGGAAACTTTCCTCTTGTCAATTGTAATCAACATTACCAATGAGGTAACCGAGCAGTGAAATATGCTGCAGATAAGACATGTTCCTCCAAATATCCTCCTCCTATAGTAGTTTCTTCATTGGTAAGGTAGAGATAATCACAGTCTTTTTCCATTGCCAAATAGTTTGCAGTTTGCCAGCACACACAAAGCTCTACTTAAGAACTGAAAAGCGCTGTTGTTACCAGCAATGCCTAAAAGGATAAAGAAAAGGATATGCTGTAGGATGGGTGGAAAGGAATAGGCAAGGGGAATGTAAAAAGTGGCTGCTTTCTTTGTTTAGGTGGGGATACACAGAAGCTGTGCACACACAGACACTCTTCACAAAACTTGTTCAATCAGGTGAAAAGCTCTTTCAGTTCAGTCGCTCAATTCAGGTTCATTTGCTACCAAAAATACATGCATGCATCTTCTTAAGGCGGCCTCTTCAGGTATCAAGAAACCAATAAAAGACAATTTAACTAATTAAATAGTTATAAATATGAAATAACGTTAGCTATTAATTAAGCATTGTGACTTTTGAACTGATTGTTGTCTTTCATTTAACCTATGAAATGCTCTGTTTGCAGGTGGTCCTGCACATGCACATCATCCGTGTCCCAGAAATAAACCTACTCCTCAACAAGCAAGAGAAAAATCAACAACTTGCAAAATCAAGGCACAGATTATAGAGACCTAGACAGAGAAAAAAAAAAAAAAAGGACATCAAAGACCTCCCATTTCCTCAGACATCAGGGGTGGGTTTGATTGCATGCTGTAGGAAGGGAGGCTGTTTGCAAATAAAGCCATGGGCTTTAGTAGAGAAGCAGGTAATTGCCTGGTGAGTCTCATATCTTCTTTCACAAAATGGGTTACCACAGGGAGGCAAAAAGGAACAAAATTGAGGGTGAAAACAAAAAGCTTGCTTGAGCAAAGAGGGGTCTGTGCCCACTCTGTCCCTTAAGCTGCTGACTGCCTTGGTCCCATGGTAGACTGCTGGGTCGCAGTAAAGAGGGTGCCAAGGAGAGGGATTTTGTGGTAAAGAGTATGTTAGGAAGAAGAATTTCACTCTATTTAGCATCAGGGAGCTGTCATACTGCCACCTGACACCCCATCGCTTTTCACACCAGAATTTTCAGCAGGAGGAATCTGAATCCTGTAGCAACTTGTCACAGTGCTGCAATATACACTCCAGTCAAAGTGAGCTAATATTGTAGTGACAGTTCCTCATTATTTTAGCAATGGTTTATTTTATCTCTCTAAAGCATTATCTGGAAAAGAAATAAATTTGTTTCCTTCAAACCACAGATAGAGGTAGGAAACACAGACACAAGAATCCTGGGACTGTGCATTAACAAACCACCCAGCAGCCCTAATTTTGAGCATGACACTGTGCATAGAAAAACAAATGTGAGAACCACTTTTCCATTGAATTAGCTGAGTATCCACCATGAAGTTCAGGTTGATTCTATGTTTTCATGCTGGGTTCAAGCTGAGCTTCAAGATGACAGAGGCCTGTCATCAAATTAAGCACTGGAAGCAAGTGATAACTTTTTTCAGCCTGAAGCCTGTCAAGGTGAAGTAAACCTTTCCACAGTTTTTGAACAAATTTGAGATGGCAGACTGAGTTTTTATTAGATAAGTGGCTTGTATTATGAAGTTACAATAGTCTTTATTTGATACCAGGTGTCCTAAAGCTGCCTTTATTATACGGTCAAGTCAAGTGATTTTTGTGTCATTTGTGATTTTTCTTGTAATTCACAGAGTGAATTACAAGTGAATTATCTGAAAGCTGAACCAAACCTCTAGTCTAAGTAAATGACAATCCATTTCAACTTTTTAGCTCTTGCACTAGTGGCTCTACCTGGCTTGGAAAAATGGCATGGCAAACTGATTTGTGGAGGAGCATGTTTCATAGAAGTTGTGTGAAGAGGATCAATGCCAGTGATAATAATTTCTGCGGTGAGATGGAAGACTTTCAATTGCAAGGCTGCCTGTGCTATGTTTCTTTATCATTAAGTCACTTAAAAAGACAAGTAAAATATTGCTTCTATTTTTTTCTTAAATATAGTTGGTGCATTTATCATAACATTTTGCCTTTTCCTCCTGTTTGGTTTCATTCCATATTTCTCTTGGTTGCGTGGGATGTCCTTTGACTAGCGCTGTTACAAAAACTCCAGCTCGTTCCTCCTTCAAGAACAGCTTCAGGTATTTATACCATAAAACAAAGTCTATGTTGTATAGTCCAGTCACTGGTGCCATTTCTACCTAATGTACATAGCGTTGAATCAAGGAGTGAAGATAGTTGTGGTTTTTAGTAGACGTTCTGTGCAATGTTATAAGCCAGGTGCAATTATTTTCTTCTCTTTAAAAAAAAAAGCAAAACCAACCAACCCAATACCAACCTTTCTTCCTTAGATCAGCATTTCTTTTCCACTTTCACAGGAAAATTCTCTAGGAGAGGGTGAACAGAAGCCCATTTGCCTTCTATGTTTCCCTGGAGGGTCTAAACTACTATGGTATTTCAGGAAATGATACCATGGTAGCATCAAGGATGATGTTAGTGTCTAGGCAGACTTGAGACAGACCATGTCAATCTCAGTTTGGATCAGGCTTTAGAGTCTCTTGCTTCCAAGGATCATCAAAAGGGATGGCCATTGAGTTATGAAGGCCTGGAGTGGGCCCCTCACTTATACACTGGTGTATAAGTCTAGACTGTTTCCCCAGAATGGTATGCAAACTAACTTGTGGATCCTCGGTATACCTCCAGAAGCCTACTGTGATGTCTCCTTACTGGTTGCACAGGAAACAGCAGCACAGGATAACACAGAAATTCAAAATTGAAGTACCCATGGAAACACACTGAGATATTATTGAAGGTATCAGAAAACCACCATGATAAGATGTGCATACATTTTTGGGACTGGCAGATGTTCCTCAGGAGAACATCTTCATGTTATGTTCCTTATCTAACAAATCCTTGAGTCTACCACATTTCCTCTGTCACTGACTCAGGGAAGCACAGATTGAGTCAGTGCTTTGCATTTTTTCCCCCTTTTGTGCTGTTTGCCCCAATATTTGAGACTATTTTGAGATGAGCTAAAGTTCACAGCACTTCTCAGCCTCAGTGGCCAGTGTGTGAAGACAAGCAGGCTGAATAGTAATTTACTTTTCAAAATCAGACTGCAATGATTTTGTTCATGTGCAGTTTGGATATTCAGATCCAAATTGTCTTTTTCACCACTTTATCAAAGCCTGGTAAAACTATGCAACTCTGTCTTAGAAGGAAGGGCCAGGTCTGAGGTGATGAAGCCACTGGAGGTGACAGAACAGTTTCTGGACTAGCTGTCTGCAATGCTCCTCTCCATTTCCTTCCCCTTACACCAGTGGCTCCAGAATATGTGATGGGAATGGTGAAGGGAAGTTATGAGACTTCAAGGGTTGTAATCTAGAATGGCTCTGGAAATTTCATCAATGTTAAGTGAGAACAAACCCAATGTGTTATCTGAACAGCAAATTTCCTGTCTACAGAATCAGGGGATCAAAATGTCATCCCATTGGGGAAAACAACAGGAAATTTCCTCTGGATAAGCCCATGATAACTCCAGAGCCAGGGGCCACCCTTGCCCCTTAGGTGCAGATAGAAATTGTTGAGACTTACCAGCTGCTGGAGATTCTGCAGAGTTGAGCCCTGTGTGGCAGACTCTGGTCCTGAAAAGCTGATGTGTGGGGTGTGTAAGGAAAGAGTGCTGGAGAGGGCTTGGAACATCCAATCCAGCACTTGCAATCACAGTCATTTGTAATAGATGAACTCTGGAAACTGACTTCAAATGGGTTTTTGAAAAGAAGCAGTTACCTCATGGTCAGAAAAGATGCATGTAAATTCCTTTTCTGCCTCGAGGCCTATTGACACTTGTTGGTTCAAGTATTAATGAGTTCTCTCTCCTGTATGCAGCAACGGTTGAGCTTGCTTTGCAGCCTTCTACTTACCTGAGTCGCTCACCTGGAACATGGCTAATGATATGGTCCCTTTGTGATATCTTCCCCCTCCCAGATTTGGTTGAGATTGGCCCATGGACTCAGAGGACGAACATAGAGATACATGCAGATGACGATTCCAAGCAAAGCCATGTCTTCACAAGGCCAGGTGCTGAGTCCTGCATTTCGGTCTCAACACACCCAGGAAATGCTTGGGGCAGAGTGGCTGGAAAGTTGTCAAAAAAAGACCTGGGAGTGTTAGTTGACAGTCAGCCAGCTGAACATGAGCCAGCAGTGTGCCCAGGTGGCCAAGAAGGCCAATGGCATCCTGGCTTGTATCAGAAATAGTGTGACTAGCAGGGCCAGAGAAGTGATCGTCCCTCCTGTACTCGGCACTGGTGAGGCTGGACCTTGAGTCTTGTGTTCAGTTTTGGGCCTTTCACTACAAGAGGTACACTGAGGTCCTGGAGTGTGTCCAGAGATAGGCAACAAAGCTGGAGAAGGATCTGGAGAACAAATCTGACGAGTAGTAGCTGAGGGAACTGGGGTTGTTTAGTCTGGAGAAGAGAAGGCTGAGGGGAGATGTTATCATTCTCTACAACTACCTGACAGGAGGTTGTAGTGAGGTGGAAGTCAATCTCTTCTCCCAAGTAACCAACGATAGGTCAAGAGTAAATGGGCTCAAGTTGCACCAGGGAAGATTAAGATTGGAGAAGAGGAAGGAATTTTTCACTGAGAGTATTGTTAGACACTGGCACAGGCTGCCCATGGGGATGGTAGAGTCCCTTTCCCTGGAGATATTTACAAGCTGGGCAGCTGAGGTGATAAGGGATGTGGTTTGATGTTGAACTTGGAAGTATGAGGTCAGTGTTTGGATTTGGTGCTTTTAATGGTCTTTTCTAATCAAAACAATTCTATGAGTCTATGATTCAGAAAACCCAGTGATAGCTGGATAACAGCCAACAGGTTTTTGTAAGTTTGAAAATGCCACAAAGCTGAGTGTTAAGAGGGAAACTAATGGGTAAAACCAGCCTGAAGATATGGAAAGAGGCAGGGATAATGTAGGAGCAGGGCAGCAGGGCAAGACAGGTCAAGGATGGAGGCTGTCATCTTTTACTGTGGACCTTTTTCTCTAATGCTGTGCCCTGCTTTGGCATTGGGTAGCTGCCTCCATGGTACATTGTGCTCCCTTTTCCAAGTCCAATGGATCCCAAAAGCCAACAAGTGAGGAGATGTGAAACTAGTAGCATATCAACAACATGAAAGAAAGGTGTGAGCGAAAGAATGAGGATGTGCCAGAGAAGGGCAGGGAAGAAGGAAGATGAAGTTGTATGACTTGGCGAGGGCTCCTGCATCAAACTGCCTTGTTTGCTTCACCCTTTGTGTGAGAAAAATGTGAATGATATAAAAATGACACCACCTGGAGTAGTGTCCTGATCTGTACTTTCATTCTGAAAAACACATCTGTTTGGAGTTGGGAGAGAGATAGGGAAGCCTGAGAGATATTAATTTCTCTACAGTTGCAATCATAGTTACTACTTACTGAAAAAGTTGTGACCAAATACTCCTTCAGCTTAGTGGCTGGAAGTGTACAGGATGACCTTGTAATGTGGGAAATAACCTGCCAGCAAAGTGTCAAAGCCATGAACAACATAGTGTTTGGGGCAATTTTTCATCTGCTGTACTAAGAGAAAACATGCAAGACAACCAAAATAACAACCTCTGGCATTGTATTGCACAGAAAGACTGAAAAGAGAGAGAGATAAATGCAATGGAGACAAAAAAGGGTCATGTTTTTGAAGCTACTTATTAGTGGTGACTTTCAATAGTTTTAATCTTCAGACAAGCCTGTGCTTACACTGCTGGCAGCAGAGACACACTCAGCTACTCTCAGACCTATTTTCCAGTTCACAGTTCTCCTGTTTCCCTGTGGTGCTCAGAAGCCCAGATCATCTCTTTGGGAAGCAAATCTGCTGGCTGGAGGACATGAGACTGGAAAGGGATTTATTTTTGTGGGACAATCAGCATCCAAGTAATCTGTTCTAGTTCACAGACTGGTGCTTCTTGTTGGATGTCTTTCTGAGTGTCCCAGTCGTGCAGTCTGAAAACAGCATCTGAATAAGATTTTAGCCATGAGCTGCATTTCCTCTTTTGCTTAACATTAGTCCTTGGCCTTGACTTGCTTCACCACCTACCAGTCAGCCAAGTTGTCTGTCAGATCTTTAATGTTGCAGTGATTTCAAAGGAGCAGACGTGAGAGTGGCAGGATCCAGCCCTGTGGGAACAATAGGAGCTGCTCCATTTTCCTTTCCCTAAGTCAGCTATGCTCTTGACATCTTCAAACTTATTTCTCATGGCCATCATTATGGTGATTTAACACATCATAGAGTGCTTACTGTTGTGCCTTGAGAGACACTGATTTGATAATTGATCATCAGGGTAATAAAGCAAAGCAGAGCAGCCCACTTCCTCCCCCCTCCATGGTTTTCCGTGCTGTTGGGAGTGAGAATATTTGTGGGAGAGCTGTAGTGTGTGCAGAGAGGCTGAGGGAAGTCTTCTGCCTGACACACAGATGTGGAGGATTGCTTCTGTGCAATTGCTGATCACACATTATTCTGACCAAGAGCAGACAGGCATTTCAGATATGCAGAAATTTCTTCTTTCTTTGTTTCACTTGTGCTGGGACAAGAGTTTTGTCAAGGGAAGGGTAAAGTTCTTTCCATAATCCAAACAAATTCTGGTGTTGGGGATAAGAACTCATAGATGTCACCACAAGGACTAGAAAGAACATTTCAAGACTTTTTTATTTCAGGGTAGAAAAGCCTTGATGGACAGTCTCTCATAAGATTTGTGCCAATTTCTTCTTGAGGCTACATCTTATTTTGGACAGAAGCCTGCCAGTCTCTGCAAGCACACTCATGCCAGAGCCATACTTCTGCTCTGTCTGCTGGATCCCGGCCCTATTCCACTCCAAAGCTGAATGCCACATTGCTCTGCCTCCTTTCCCTCTCTGATGTCTCTGGAAAGAAAATACCAGTCTTTCCTGAAAATAATGGTCTCATCCCAGAAGTAAGTGCATGTAGAAAATGACAGTAGTGGTACAGACTATGACAAACTGAGTTGTTTTCCAAATCACTTTATTGGAAATCTTTAACAAGCAGCAGCTGTGTCATTGGTAGCATCAATGACCTTTAGCATGAGGTGGTGGATGTGTAGTGTGGAGTCCCTGGCCACTGGCCCTGCTAGTGGGGGCTGCAAGCAAACTGCTGGGCCTGTCGGCACTCTGTCAAAACCAGAAAAATCCTGAGTTAGGCACAGCAGGAAGACAGACAGCAACAACATCAGAGCACACAGCATTGCATCTAAGTGGTTAGTGACTTTTACAGGCTTGACAGTCTTCCAAGACGAAAAGCTGTATGCAGCAACAGTGCAAGCCCAAGACAAGCAAAGCAGATGTTCCTGTCTCCTCCTCCATCCTAGTTCCCATATGTTGGCTAAGTAGTTTTGTAAAGCAGGACATGCTGTAGATCAGAGTGGGATACAGTTCACCAGTTAAATGTGGATTTTAGGGTGCACGAGTGAACCACTGGCATTTACAAACAGGGAGATTACTGCTTACAGCTTTCCCTGATTGACCCTGCTGGGATCCAAGAGCAGTATCATGTGCCTCAATAAGTAGTCCTTACTCTTTCAGGTCTGTATTTTTATTGGATTACCTGTGCATAGGGAACCCTGTTCAGGTCATCTGAACAAGAAGTTTCTCAGATAAAACTACTCAAATTTGCCTGTCTTGCCTTTGTGCCCAGGACTTCCGTGACTCACAGTGGTATTTTTGCAGCATCAAGTGTCTGATTTTGCCTGTTTAGCACCAAACAGTACATGGTGCTGTGATTTTGGGGAAAGACAAATTAAAGCCGGTATTTGAGTAAGGATGTCCTCTTGGGATACGTGTATTTGTCTCTCAAAATTAACAGTTTACACTGCATGATATAGTTTGCACAAGACTGAGCTTTGATTGTCTAGGGATTTTGGAACAACAGCAAATATTCCCAAGCAACTGTGTCTGTCAAAAAAAGCTTTTTTAGTCATTGGTTCAATATTCAGGAAGCTACTTCCTCTTACACATGTCACTTGAAGCTGTTAGGTTCCTAGTGAGCTGTTATATCACTCGAGAGCTCTGCCATTCTTTAAATAGTCCCAGCTCTGTCTCTGCAGAGAGGAGAGAGGGAATGAAATCCTTTTGATTCACTTTATTGTGATTTATAATCCTGTAACAAATCTATAATTAGCAGTTAAAAGATAACTTCATAAAATCGATATACTCTAATGTAGTGCATGTAATATACTGCCTTTTAGCTGTATATGGATTTTGTTTCTTATAAATGTTTCATCCCTTGTATTTCCCTTTTCTGTCATTTAATTAAAAAATTAGAAACTTTAGAAATTAAAATTTTCTATGAAAGGAGTTACTGGAGATAAAAGTGGGTTTGTAATCTTCTAGTATGCCTTTATTTCCTGATGGCCCAACTGGAAAAAAACCCAATTCTTTTAGTAAAAAAAGAAGAAATAATTTATTAAAAAAAACCTATCAGAGTAAAAAAAATCTGAAAGAAAACATGCAGAGAATGAATGATTTTAGTAAAAACTTATTTTAAACAATGTTTTCATAAAATAGTAGGCAATGTGGAATTTTAAATAAAATATTTCAAAGTAACTGAGATCAGGAAATACAACAGATCAAAAGATAACTTTTTCCCTGTTTTTAGTGAAAATCTTTGTTAGTTTTGCTTTTTTCTTGCAGTTCAAAATGGGAACAGTGCAAGTGATTCTCACGAAAAGAGGGATCTACTTCTATGTCTTATTTGTTAAAAATATTATTTATTTTACTTATAACAGGCCAATAAGAATTTTTTTATAGTAGTCATTTAATTACACTTAATACAACTTAACATGAATTTTCATAATGGAGACACATCTGTGATGTTTTAAAGAGTGAATAAACATTTCTTTACAATCTTAACCTCCCTCATATCACAGCATTTAGCCAATGACCGAGAATCTTCTCAAATTGATTGCAAGCAATATCAGAAACAGTGTCAATGCTGACTTGGAAGTCATTGAGACACAACAAAATAGTCCATTATGTTTTGAATAAATCAGTTTTAAAGATTTTTTTTTTCATAGTTTTTAAAGCCAGTTCACTCCTGAGGCACTTGTCCACACACTGATGTCTAATTTGTTCACCACCAACACAAGTATAAGAATCAAACATTTTGGCCTGCCTGACAAAAAGATGTTGGTGTTGTGATGATTTGTGTTCCAAGGCCTAAAGTTTGTGTGTGAATTCACTGGGTGAGCAGGACTCTGACAGAGCTGAGGAATACTCCTTCATCAGGATACAGGGCAACTGGCATGCTGAGGGATAGGTGCAAAAAACAGATGTGAGCTGGTCAGTCCCAGGTGGTGTGTGAAGCTGTTACACATCTAAAGAGTGGGTAAACTGAAGCTGGATTTATCTCAGCACCTTCCTCTGTGTGTGTGTCTAGGCATTTGTATCGTAGCTTTTCCTTGGGAAAACAAGGAATTCAGTGAGCATGAGTTCCAGAGTGGTAGAAGAGTTGCCCAAGAGCAGGAGAACACAATGGCTAGGGACCTACTGTGGCCTCCAAAATTAGTTTTTTACCTTAAGCAGTAGTATTTAATGCATTGTAATCTGTGAAAGAGTAAAATATGCTTTTTCCTTCATCCTGGGCATGTGAGGAGGGATCTAGGCCTCCTTGTGATGGGACCCTTCCCCTCCTGCCCACAACATTGCTGAAACATCATCCTGATCTCTTGCAGGAGGCTGTCTAAATCCTGCCCCAGGTCCCAGGGTTTGGAAGCAGATATTTTAAACCTTGTGACATGCTGAAGGAAGAAAGTCTGTTTCTGATAATGAATTTTATTATTTTCCTAAACTCAGAGGAAATCTTCAGCACAGCTGGTGGTACTGGAGGAAAGTGAAAGAATACTGCTTAATGAGAACCTGGTGAGTTAATTAGTCCATTGTATGATGTAGTTAGTCAGTAGGAAAGAAACATTTGAAATTTTGAATGGTATAATCACGATTGACCTTAAGGTAGAGGTGACCTAATAAGCAGCACCTGAGCAATAGGGAATGTTTGAGCAAGACAAGATGCTAATGTGCCTCTGCACAGTTTGAAGCAGAAGAACTGCAAAATGGAACATATTACAGAGGCTTTTAGTAGCAGGAGAGAGACTCCAGAATTTCCAGCATCTCCTTGGTGTACTGACCCACAGAGTTTGTGATTGCACACAGACAGGCACCGTATCTTGCAAGAGCTAGGAGGAAATATGTAAAGCAAAAAAACCCCTAGGGATCTGAGCTTCAGGTTTATGTTTCCTTTTGGTCTACTCAGAAGACCCAAAAAAGTTTTGTTTTCCTCTGTCTAACTAGATACCCCAGTCACATGTACCCAGACTGCCTCCTCTAGTGAATCTTTCAAAATGCATGTTTTTGCAACCTATACTTCTCCCTTTTGGCTTTATGACAGTTGTTGCACTAACTACTCTGGGGTTTGGATTTAGAATTTTTTTGACCCCAGCTCAGTGGGGTCCTCCTTAGGGTTTTCTCTTCTCATATCTCTCATTTCCTCTGACACAACTGATTGCTGAGCATCTTACAGCACTTTCCTGGCCTTGGCCTTGGTTCTACCTAGGCTCCAGCTCCCTGCCATTACTCTCCTGTTGCTACTGGTTTCATTTCATATGCTGTCCCAAGCCTGTTGCTATTTCATTTAAGCCTGCCAGATTTGCCTGCATGATTGTTCTTTTGTCCAGATGGATATTTAGCTCAGGCTATTTAGTGCTGATCTGGTTTTCCTATTGCTTTATGTGTACCCGAGGGAAGAGGTTTTGTATTAAAGATCTCCTGGAGTGCTGAGTCACTTGAACTCTGCTACTGTGTCATGTGCTTGATTGTCTGAGTAGGGGACCTGGTTATGTCATATCTTGCAAAATATGTTTTCTGTTTCCCCATTGGAGATTTGCCTGAATGGTTTCCAGATTATCCACCTACTAAAGGCTGGGAAAGTTTTCTCTCATGATGTAATTCCCTTCTTAAAATCTGGTTTGGTATTTTCCAGGACCCACGTTGGGATTTGATAGCTGGGATACATTTTTGCATGCTTTGCTCTTTTTGTCTATTGCTGGGTACTCAAGAGGATTTATTCCATGTGATTTGGCCAGCCATGGAATTCCCAAGTGCCAGCTGTCTGTACTATTGTCCCACCAGCTTCTAGCTATGTTACTGAGTGCTTGGAGATGTTCCTCTAATCCAGCAAATTCTTCAGTGTGCTCTGAAAATTGTGTGTAAATGTTGCTAGTTGGGCTTGCACTAGTGATTCAGTGCTCACCAGACTCTCTATGTGGCTCCCTGAGGTCAAGCTCAAGTTCAGAGAAGTTCATTATCCACAGTACTTCTCCAAAGACTCGTCTTATGGTCAGAGTTCTGCCCTGAAGAAACCAAGTGCTCTGGCTTCCCTGACTGGTAATCAACAGTGATACCCTTTTTTTTTTTTTTTTTGTGATTCTGTTCAGTGTTTTGGGGTCGATGCAGATACCCAAGTATCTGCAAGGCTTTCAGAGCTATTAGACTAGTGAGTTTGTGCTAGTTTCCAGAGTGATCCATTTTCTTTGCAGCTTTGTAACTTCCTTCCTTAGTGACTACGCTACACATTTCTCACAATCACATTGGCTGCATAGAAGCTTGTTTATAGCTTCATATCCTCGTCTTGTGCCCTTGTCCATTAGAATGCTTGACCTACAGTGGCTGTTGTCTCACCCTGAGAACATTCTTTGGCTCTTTTTTACCAGATCAGGATGTTTATTGTCCTGCCTCCTGTTGGGTCCTATAAACCTCAGGCAATGCATTTTGTGAGTTTCTTATTGACATTTTGTACTCATCTGATGGTTTTAGCATGGCTTTTTATATAACCCTAACACATAGTCATCTTTTTGCAGACTTATACTGATGCTTATTGTTGCTGGGATGAGCATAGCACCTGACTACACTATTTGTAAGGAAATGAATCAGTTGGTGATCCTGCAGCCTTGCCGTGGGTGTACTGGTTGCATGACTGGCAGCTTTCTTTTCCAGGCAACATGAGGCCACATCAGACGATTGAATTGAATTGTGTTTCTTAACTGGCTGTAACATCTCTCTGCTGATCTCATAACTGCTACTGTCTGATCCTCCCCCTTCAATAGGTCAGCAGCCCTCACAATTTTCCAAGAATTGCCTCAGGTTGAGATTTATTTGTCCAAGCTTCTGTTTCCTTATGGTGAGTAAACACCAAAACACTTAAATGTACATTACCTTGTGGAGGTCTACAATTGCATGAAGTGTCTGAGATTATATTATAATCAATGAAGGTCCAATCCAGAGAGAAAAAGTACTCAACTGGCCAACTTTGGGTGCCTATTTTGAGACAGAATAGCAATTTCCATTGCTGTAGGGACAAAAGAGGGAGTGTTATTGTTTAACCGAAGCCTAGTGCTGTTTGACATCCCCAGGATACCTGAGACATCTACAGTGGATTGGCCAGTATGATGTGGAGAACAGCATGGAAATCAGACCAGATACTCCCCAGATCCTAAAATTACACCGGACACATCTGTCCTCCTCAAACAGGACTTTAGACATCTAAGTCACATGTAGACACTTGAGTTTGGCTATCTCACCATCAGGAAAGTGTCTGGGACTACTTGAAATGCCCTTGGATGCCCTGCTTGGCCATCAGTTGCTGTTTCTGATCATTTCATGAGGCACCGAGTCTGGGCAGTTGCAACTATCTCATGATGTTTACAAAGTGCCAGAGCATTATCTCAGCTGATTAATCTGCCACATATTTTCACAAACATTGTTGTTTGTTTTTGTGATGTGTTGTTTGTTCCCCTTTCCCCAGTGGGATAATGAAGGAGTTTTCCATGATCTTCTCACCAGTATTTGTCAGCCAGCTCTGAACACAGTCATTACCAGCTTTCACTCTTTTCATGCTTGTACTTCTTCATTGTGTCTTTGTCTTTTTCATTCTAGAGGTCACAGCTGTTCCTCTATTTTCTTGTTTATTTCTCATTTTCTCCTCATTCAAAATAAAACGGCCAATGAAACTTCACCTTTTTGTGCTGTGTTGCAACTAATAACCTTTTGGCTTCCATAA
The DNA here is from genome assembly GCA_013401255.1 of Urocolius indicus. Classification (NCBI taxonomy): domain Eukaryota; kingdom Metazoa; phylum Chordata; class Aves; order Coliiformes; family Coliidae; genus Urocolius; species Urocolius indicus. The sequence continues at coordinate 63,520 of WBNH01006127.1, read as the reverse complement.
CTCAGGCATTGAGAGCTATTTACAAGCTCTTAATAGCAAAGATATTTAAGAGTGCAATTCATATTCTATCATATGTACTTATAAAGGGTTAGACATACCTCCTCCAGACTTTTCCTTCTTCCAGTCTGTATTTTATCCTCCAAGATTCAAGTACATTTATGAAGGGGGAAGTAACATTTTTGTTATGCTAAAGAAGGGACAATGATGGCAAATATCCTGATAGCCATATTCCTGAGGATTATTTCTCACTGTTCGTACTGTGTCTTCAGATTGCATGACAAGAAATATTTCCTAATGGCACCACATAGAAACCGTAAGAACAAATGGATACATATAATGATTGAACACTCTAGTATTTTGTTAGGTTTTCAGTTGTGTCAAATGGAGCACTGAATTGCTCCAGCCACTATCTTCAGTCTCTGACCCACATTTATGTCAAGAACTGCATTAACACATGCAAAAGTAAAAGGCAGGATTGATTTTAGATAGCTTTTCCCAGTTTTTATTTGGTGAATAAGAGATTGCCTCTGAATTAAGCACATATCACCCAAGCCTTGATCTCCAATAAGAGTAAATGTGATTCACAAAAAAGGGGACTGAAAGAATTCAGGTAAAGGCAACAATCTTACCCTCCTCCAACCCACTCATGTATGTTAATTTAAGAAAGGTATAAAAACATTTGTAAAAGAAAGACATGCAGCTAGAAATGTTGTGAACATGTTTTTCTTGTTGCAACACAGCCAAAAGAGACAAACTTGCATTTACACAGTGTCATGTTTTGCCAAATTATCAGTCACAGTACTGTTAATATTTAATATTTACATGACATTGTCATCAGGAGGCCAGACAGATCTACTTCCTACTGTGTATGATATGCAGACACCAAAACCCATTGAGATTATTTTTATTTATGTTGAGGAACCATTGTAACATACTGCAAACTCATTGGGCCAGCCAAGATGTGGACCCCAGCTCCAAAAGGCTTAGATGTATTTTTAGGACAATTTGCTTTTATAATTGTTATCATTTCAAGTAAAGTTTTTTCTTTGTAATTTTTTTTTTTTTACAGAGCATTAAAAGCTGAATTAGTATGTTGCATCTGACAGCTACAGGATCTGCTTTTGGTAAGACATTTTCATTTAGTGAGTAGTGGAAAAGGGCATTTCACAGAAGGAAAGGTGTGTGTATTCCTGTTTGATACAGAAAACCTGAGTATCATATAGTTTTATCTTTATGTATGGGTATAAAACCAGATTGGTTTACCAGTGAAGCTGGTGAGATATTGTGGTTTATCAAATCCGTGTGAGTTTTTCAAAGGACTGAATAATCATATATAATGAGTCTTCTTGGGTATTGTCCCAATCCCATGAATGCTCTGTCTCCCTCAATTTAGGCATTACAAAGCCAGTGTATGTACCGTGTCCTTCAGCACAACTGCCAAATAAATAAAGGTCATAGTATTACTTCTACCTCTACTGCCACTGACAGTTTGCCATCAGGCATCTCCCAGGTCATTGTAATATCCTTAGATTAAAACGTAATATCTTCTCTTTCTAGATACATACAGGTTCAATCTGAGGTTCATCCTGATATTGACTGAACAGGAAAGTTATGCTATCGGCAATTGGGATGGCAGAATCTCCAACTCCACAGAGCTGTATATTCCTACTAGAATATCTAAATCGCTTCTTCAGTGTGACAAAGTGACTCCAGCATTAGTGCCATTTTAATAAAGAGCTTTGCATGAATAAATTCACCCGCTCCTCCCCGTGGAGGGACTTTGGGCAGATGTGCAACAGCTATCCCTCTCATCACTGTAACACTCCAGTTGCCCTCACAAAAGCTCACAGCTGTCACAGGTGCTGCATCTGGGGGTGTAATGCATTCTGTGGTCCTGGCTTTGGTGGTTTGGAATAGCCTTTGCTTTTATCCACCATTGTAAGAAAGAGATTTCTATGAAGCACATATTTTTTTGAGTAAACAGTGTAGGAATGATGGGTTTGAAGTTAGAAGTAAGGAAACTTTCAGCTTCAAGTGTTTTGGTTTTGACTCTCTTGGTTGTCTCCACTCTTCATATTTTGGTTTGCACCGTTTGTCTCAGAGAGTGCACAAGTCAGATCTCTTCAGATAAAAGTAAGCCAAATAATGTACTTTGGGCAGCCAAGCACCTAATGTGCTCCAGCAATTAACAAGAGTTCTGTCCTGAGGACCAGATTAGAGCTGTCCTAAAGTAAAACCACAAGGCATGCAGTGTAGCTACTAGGTCTTTAGCACAAATGGGTTTGCTGTTGTTGCAATTTGCAATAGTATAATCTGGTGCTCCTGTTGCACCACTTCTGTTGTGAATGCAGATGTAGCCTGAATGGATGTGTGTCAGTAAGTAATATGTGCACACATGCAAGCTGATTGCCTCTATGCAACAGCCTGTCAACATCAATGATTTCCTAGGTACTTAGGAGCCTGGGGATTCTTCTTTAGTGAATAAATTGCAGGAAGAAGATGTGTGTGAAATTTCCATCATCTAGGACTCTTAGTAAAGTCTCCTGCACTGAAGAAAACTAGATGATGCTGTGAATATATCTGGAAAGTGTTTCCGGGAGCTATGTGCAGCAACCTTTCACTGTGTGAATATCATTCCCTGCAGAGTTATTTTACTTGCGTTACTTCCACAATGCTTGCCACAGAACCAATTCAGGGAAATAAGTAATACAAATAATACGATATCACAGAGATTTCACAAACATTACTCTTCTTAGCCAGCTAAAGAAAAATCCTCATCTCTGAAGACAACCAAAGAAATTTTGTCCTGATCTAAGTATACCTTTCATTCAGACCCAGGAAAGCTAAAGTCCGGAACATCCAAAGGCACTGCTAAGCCATCAGTTGTTCCAGTTCTTAGCTGACTTTATTCATGTCTCCAAGTTGTACTGTGTAGACATAAAAGCAAATTTCACAATCAAATTAAATGGTTGGCCTAAATTCTACTCTCACAGGCTAGCTTCTTTTAGGTAGGAAAGGAGCATTGCATTCCATACAGCTTGTGAAGAAGTACTATGCTGTGAACTCAAACATAATTCAGTGAGCCTTGCTCACCAGAGCATGTTGATATATTTATCTTTTTTATTTTTTTAAAGACAGAAATGTAATAACAGAGGTTTTTTTGGTTTTTTTTTTTTTTTTAAGGCACTGCACAAAAAGAATTACCTCTTCAGCTACCAATCCTGTGGGTTTAATACACCATAGACTGATTCCAATCTCTGCCATGGTTAATAATAACGTTTAGCTTTAAGGCTGTAATCTTGTAACATAGAAATCAGGTCAATGTTTTTAATAAGTGTTGATTCTAATGGAACTCTGTTCACTTACAGTAAGGTGTATTTGGGTTCCTTTGCATCACTTTCCTTCCCTCCAACTCATCCATCTACTTGTCCACCAAATCAGAGATTTTCACCTCCATCTGCTTCCAGAGGCTCTTTCTAGACATTTTTTTCCATCAGTTTGTCAATTCAATCTGCAGTTCACAGACAGATATTGTATAAGAAATTGTCCAAGTATGAGGAGGCGTAGAGAGGAGCAGAAACATGACTTGTGTAATGCTAGAGTTGAACCTAAAGCTGTGAAAAACATAAAAATAACACAGATTATGCTCACATTTGAATAAACTTTGGTTGTTGTGTTCTGCCCAAATGCAGAATTTCAGTGGGCTTAGAACTGTTCCAAAAGTCAGGATAAATTTGTCAGTTCTGAAGGTGAGAGGGAGGAGAGAAATAGATAACATAGTGATAGCTTACTTGTAAAAGCCACCTGTCTGCTTTCTTTCAATAGTTCAGTTTAGCAAGACACTCATTCAAAATGCAGAAAATAAGGCTTTAGTTTCCTCTTCTGCCTGAGAAGATCTGAGCCCCCTTTAATTTCTCAGGAATAGCCCCTAAGCATCAGACCATTCAGTATTTCCTAGTGTAGGAGGCAGACAGAAGAAAGGTTGCTTTTTCAATATCTCTGAAAGAGTATGTTTTATTTTGTTTACAATATTGAAATATTCATGAGAGTGATGTCCTGCCTCTGTTCTGCACCATGATATAGAGTTGTTCTCTCTGGCTTAATGAATATTTCAGTATTCTATATATGGTGGAACAACATCTGTGAGAGAAAAAAAAAACAAACAACAAACCTGAAAGTATTTCCCAGCAGAATATTCCCCTGTGCCATGGCTGTAACTTCCTCCTCTAAGTTCAGATATCTGTGTGAAAAGTGGGAATTGAACCCTTTTACTTCCTAGTTGGGCTCTGCAATCACTGACTAAAGAGGTGGCAGTGTCTGTTTGGAGTATTTAAAAACTCCCATTTGTGGGGGTTTTATTGTTTGTTTGGTATTTTTTAATTTGGTTTATTTTTTTTTAACTGTGAAAGAGGCAAAAAAAAAATCCCTAAAGTTTTATTTTTCCATTTAATTGAAAACCCACAAATACTTTATATTAGTTCATTGGGCCTTGCCAGGTTTTGTTCCGAAGCTTGAGACTTTGTTAATTTGCAGGCCTCTATGCGTGCCCTCCTTTGATTGAAAAATATCATGGGAAGGTAGGATAAATTTGCAGCTGTCTGATGTGGAGATCAAAAAGCACTATTTGGAAATCAGATGTTGGCAATTTTGGAGCTGCCACCTGATTGTCTCTTGATGATATGAGGTCAAATATAGTCCATTTATAAATTAAAATGGTTTGTTTTCTTCTCTTTGCTGGTAGATACAGAAATTTCACATGACAGTTGTTTGGTATCTGAATGTGGGGAGCAGACCTTTCAAATAAGGTCTATTTCTGAACACACGTTTTTCAGGATATTGCTGCTGTTTTAGAAATGGCTTGTTGGATTCACTTCAAACCTTAGTAGAAAAATCTTTGAATACCAAAGTACGTGAAACTTCAAGCTGTTGGGGCTTGTCCTGGCTCTATTTTTTGATCAAAGTGGGGGTAAGAGGTTCCCAATCTGTTTCATTAAGAACAATGTCTAACAGCTTTAAATGTAACTCTCTCATTTTTTTACTCTTTTTTACTGTTTTATGTTTTTGGTTAAGATGGGTTGCAATTCTTGCCAGAAAACACCCTGCCAGCACTGAGCCTCCTGTTTCATTGCTTTATTAGGTCTTGAGCTACATGATTAGCCTGAGGGATAGAGTCATAAATAACAGCTGCTCAGCTGGGGTGTTTCCTTAATCCATGCCTCTCCCTTTCAGAATCAAAACCATTACGAGGTATTGAGAAAATTATCTCTACCCTACAGAGCTCTACAGAGTGAGTAGGGAAGCGAGTAAATAGGCATATTTCTACTGGAACTCTTGTAGGGGCTGAGACAACTGTACTTCAGAGGTGGAACTACTCTCTTTTGACACATTTAATATGAATTAACTTTTTCATCTTGATGCAGCAAACTAAGATCTGAACTGTCTTGGGCAATGGAAAAAAAAAAGACCCAAAAGATTGCTGTAACCAAGTGTCTGTGTGAGCAATACCATGGAAGCCCTGAGAATTATTTTACACAATAAAGCATATTTATCTTCCTGCTTAGGAAATCCTGCGGATGTGCTGCATTCATCCATTTATACCTCTCTGGTCCTTTCCTTTACTTAATTATGTTTTTTCATAAGGAAAATTATAATAAATATAAATCATGGAACCTAATTCTTTACTTACTTACTTTGATATAAATAGTAATTTCACTGAGCTCAATTGACCTAAACCTCAATTGATGAAATCACTCTGGCATTATTGGTTGCAACAGAAACCTAGTCATTTAATTGAAAATCTGTCTAACTGATGCTACAGGGGTATGAAATTCAAGTAAATAAGAAGAGAGTGCAATTTGTTTACTGTTTTCATACCTTCTGTGCTTTTCTGATACTGTTTTGTGAAATAGTTAAATGACCATCTTACAGCCACTTAAGCAGAATGTGATGGCAAAAAAAGTCACTTAATACTAAAATCACTGTTCTCTATCTGTAAACTTTTAAACGTGTTCAGGATTTATTTTGAGACAATATAAACTAAAGATGAGCCAGCAATGTGCCCTCATGGGCAAGAAGGCCAATGGCATCCTAGGATGAGTCAAGAGTAGTGTGGCCAGCAGGTCAAGGGAGGTTCTGCTCCCCCTCTATTCTGCCTTGGTGAGGCCTCACCTGGAGTCCTGCGTTCAGTTCTGGGCTCCCCAGCTCAAGAGGGACAGAGAACTTCTGGAGACAATCCAGCACAGGGCCACCAAGATGATCAGGGAACTGGAACATCTATCTTATGAAGAAAGGCTGTGGGAACTGGGGCTGTTTAGTTTAGAGAAGAGGAGACTGAGAGGGGAATCTTATTAACATTTACAAATATCCAAAGGGTGGATGTCAGGAGATTGGGACATCCCTTTTTCTGATGGTATCTAGCAACAGGACAAGGAGTAATGGGATTAAGTTGGAACACAAAAAGTTCCATTTAAACATAAGAAAAAATTATTTCAGTGTTCAGGTGAGGGAGCTCTGACACAGGCTGCCCAGGGAGGTTGTGGAGTCTCCTTCCCTGGAGGTTTTCAAAACCCACCTGGACATGTTCCTGAGTGACCTGATCTGGGTGAATCTGCTTCCAACCCCGTTCTATGATTCCATGAATAGGAACTATTGTGCTAGTTGCAGAAAGGTTTTATCTCACTTTGTCTGCCTGAGTTTTTGAAGTTAGGCCTAGGGTGTAAGTAGGGCTGCATTAGAGAGTGAAATTCGTAATTGAAGGGAAGAAACGTATGACTTTTAATTTGTGATCTATTGGACTCATGTGGATATGTACCCTCCATATACAGAGTGTGTTTTTACATAACTCGAACTTGAGAGAAGGTTGAGGGAGGAGATGTAAGAGAAATGGTTTCTGTAAGAGCAACATGTTCATACCTTTCTTCGTGATTTTAAACATCTCTCTCCTTCAAAGAAATTATAATTTTTGTCCCTTCATTACTCTAAAGGTCTTCTTCCTGCAAGGATTCAGAATAAAATATGGCACTGTTAGTGACAGAAATAGTGTTTTATTTCTGCTAGCCATGCAGAACAGCATTTCAGGGATAGGGAAGCAGAATTCTGCCCTTCCTTTTGCCTCATGGAGTGAATGTTTTACTAGTTTCCCATCAAGGCTTTGTATACCTACAAAAGTGGTGGAATTACAGACTTATATTTCAGATAATGATTTGAACCTTTCCACATGTCAAAGTCAGTCCATAACCTCTGTCATCTCAAAGGGAGATGAGTAAGAGCTGATACATATCTGAAAGTCTGAGGTAAGCTTGTAACATCCATGAAAAACAACTGCAGAAGTTCACAGATCTGTGTGCTGCCAATCTGCCTCCTTTTCATCCTTTATTCTAATTGGTTTGCTAAAAGATACAGCTTCTGCCCATGAAACCGTCAGCATCGCTTGTTGGCATGTTAGATAGACTGGTTATACTTCTCTTCCTTAAGATGTACTATGGTTTTAACAGCTGACTGTTATTTTTAATATTTTCTTGGTATTTTCTACCATTTCTCATTGGTACTCAGGTTTGGGGTTTTTTAGACTGAGGTTGGGACTTTTTTGTTATGTCCCGCTCTCAAGAGCAAATATAACTCTTGCCTATAGCTGTTGTCACAGCTTGATGTTCAGTGATATGTATATGCCTGACTCTGTGTGTGACATTCATTTTGCTAATTGCTTCTCCTCTGTGTGAAAGTAAAGCTTTATGTAACTAAATGCTGCCTCAGAGATGCAAACATTAAGAAAAACTGAAGTTATTTTATGTCTTAAATTTCTTAGTTCTGAATTTGTGCATTGAAATAGAGGATTCTGCAGGTGATGTTCTGGGCTTACTGATGGCGACAGGAATTTTGACATTGGTGTTAATAAAGTGCAAGACTCACTCTTTGAGATCTCAGGATAGTCCTTAGTGGACCAAATGGGGCCTCATTTTAAATAACAGAAATCTGTTTCTTTAAATGTCATTTGTTTTAGCCAGACTTTAAGAACAGAGAGACATAGAGCTGGCACAGAGCTCAGCACCTTCCTTGTGCCCTGCAACACCTCCATGGGGGTGCTGTGGGTCTACATGGGCATATGGCAAGAGATTGACTTCTTCAGTGAGGGTAATTCACCTAATTCTTAAGTGAAATAACACCACACAGAGCAGACTTCTTCAAACTACATATTTGTTTTTTACTTTACTGTTTACAATTCTAGCAGAGCATATGGCAATGCAGATGAGCAGTCAAGGTCTGGACCCCTGGGATGAGTGTAGCTGCAGTCCTACCTCAGTGAAACACAATGACTTCTGCCAGGGATGACTCTGGTCTCAGGAGCCATCTGCTTCCTTGCTAGGGGAAAGCTGTGTTGGCTGCCCAGGGCTGGCTGATCAGAGAAGCAGAGCTCAATACCCAGCTCAGACACAAAGCCAATGGCATGCTCAGAAATGCAAACAGCAGCACCAGCAGATCTGCTTTTGAGTGACTGCCATAATGTCTAGAAGAAGCTGAACCCAGGCTATATATATCAGCAGTTTTCTGCAGCTTCCTGGGGCAAGGGAAGGAAGGAAAACAAGCTTGTTGTCAGAATGGTCACATTTCCTTGTACTTCTGTCAAGGGATCTTGTCCTGCTACTCAATGTGCTGTCATCTTATTCAGTCCAGGAGTAATGCGACAACAAAAAAACCCACATTATCTCAGGTCTGTACAGCTGGCTGGGGACATTTCCACAGAAAACCTATATTTGAAAAGGTTATTTACTCTTATGCTTACCTTTCAAAGATCTGCCATTGTACTGCTGTGTATCAGAAAGCTCCTCTCAGGTGAAAAAACCTGACATAGGTTTTCTGCTTGACTTCACTGCCTGTAAGAGCCAACTTTTGGTTCAGTTTTGAAGGGCAGCTTCTGAGTCTGTCTGGTTCGAAGGAATCTTCTGAATCTTCTTTGATCCTTCAGTGCTGTTTCTTTGTCATCTGTTCATTCCTACTACAGACATCCCTCAGTGACTGGTATTTAATTCCCATGCAGTCTGTGGACCTTGTTCTTGTGCCACTTGCCTCAGCATTTGTTGATGGTAACACTGGCGTGCCAATGTGGCAGATCTGCTCTCCAGCCTCCTGGACTGGGTGTCTGATTTTCCCCCAGCATATGTCATAGTGGAAGGAGTGACCCTCCAGCACTTCTCGTGTGCTGTTCATGGTATTACTACTGGTTTACTCAGTGCAAGTGGCTGATGGGATGCACATTGTTATGGCTGAGTGCAGCTATTTTGAAAAGGGCTATTGCAATGTGAATTTTGTCCTGTGTTTGAGTAAGTGGCAGCAACTGCTAAATGTTGCTAAAGGACAGAGTGGCATTTTCAAAGGAGAAAGTTGGAATGACTATAAATCCTATGGAATAACGAGCTTTGTGTGGGGAAAGTGTCTAATTGCTTTCATAATAAACAGATTTATGAATGACAGATGTGGATAAATAACAAATGCTTCCAATTCAAGATCAAGAATTGAGTGAGTACAAGAAAATACTGTCACAGCTCTGGCTGAATTTTAAACACTATTTAAAATCTTTGAATTCAGCTGTGAAGAAGACCTATTAGATCATTTGGTTCTGACTGTGCTCTTTACCTCATTAGTACTAAATATGTGTAATTCTGCAGACACTACTAAAAGCCAAGGTGGGCTGAGAACAAAGAAGTAACTAATAAGATTTCATGGCTTATTCAAAGTGCTCTTTAAAGCTGTTTCACCACAAACACTGGAGCACAAACACTATGTGTTAATTGAATTGAGTGTGAATATGTACATCAGGCTTGTCAGCAGAAATAAGACCAAAGAGACAACAGGGAAGAATATTACATCCAAAGAACAAAATAGTTCAAGAGGCACTCAAGGCTGGATAAGTTTTCTAAAGCATGTAATGTACTTTGAATTTCAGCACATATGTTAAAGTCCTAAACCAGAAATTAGAAAAGGGACTAACTTTTTCTTATTAGGTCATTTACTCAGTCTCCTTGTCAACGTGGGATCCTTCTCTGAGGTATTCAGAGGTTCTGAGGGTTAACTGGCTAGTGTTTTATTAATTCTAATTTGGGGGTTTTGTCTGCCCTGACACAGTGAATAATTAACTCAAGGAACTCCTTGCTGCAGGTTAGCCTTGGAGCAAATCACTGAGTAGCTCTTTTAAAAGGCCTTGATGCATTTGTTAATAGCATCTGCACCTGCGCTACTGCCAAACGAAACAGAGACTATCAATCTGGTGATGTCTGGTCTCAAGACAATTTCCTTAATGGTATGCTATAGCTGGATTATTAGACATTTGTATCAGCGTCTACAGCATCTCTCTGTTCACTTAGAGACAGGAAATCAGGTTTTCTAACCGAGCTAATGCATGAGGTTTTCTAGGGCATCCATCAGCAATGAAGCTAAACTGCCTGTGTCAATGTAGCAATAAATATGAATGTAATCATGTTGAAAGGTGCACAGTGTGATTAAACCAGCTGCATGCTCAGGACAAAAGATGGCCTCAGAACAGTCTCTCAGTGAATGGGCCACATCTGCCATATGCCATGGCAGGGTATCACTCTGCTGCCCAGATGGGCTGTGGAGTCTCCTTCTCTGGAGATAGTCACAACCTGCCTGGACACGCTCCTGTGTGACCTACTCTAGGTGGTCCTGCTCTGGCAGGGGAGTGATCTTTCAAGGTCTCTTCCAACCCTTAACATTCTGTGGATCTGTGATCACAGAGAGGAGTTCTGGCTGCTGCCTGAGCTACAGCAAGGTGATGGGCTGTATTCTTACCAGTAATATAGTGCAAGGGAACATTTCTAGGAACTGGAACTTGATTGATTGTGCTGTGAAAATACCAGTTCAGTCCCCAGTATTGTCATGACTGTCTCTTGGGCACGCTCTGGGGGACAGCATGGGACAAGGGTCTTTTCTCACAAGTGGATTGTATCTGGCCACATAACTCTGCAAGGCAGACGTGAGCTGTTGTCCAAAAGCTGAGAAATCACCCTGGGCACACGTGACATGCTGATACAGGAGTGGTTTAGGGTGCTTAGTCCACACTCCTGAAGTAGCAACCTATGAACACTGAAGGTACACTACTGAGCAGGCTTGGAGCATCTCAAGGCAGAGAGTGTTAGAAGCAAAGCCTATGAGAGTTCAAAGGAGAGAGCTGGATGTGCTTGGTGTCAGGATGATGTTGCCACTCTCACATGCAAAGTCCCACGTGATTGGTTCCTATCTCATTGTCTTTTCACAGAGCTTTTCACATTTGGTTACCGGACACAACAATTTGCATCATCCTTTGTAGTCTCCAGGCTGGTACTTATACCAGCTCCCTGAATCATAAACCCCATCACTATTCTTCCTTTGCTCTTTTCCATGGTCATCTCTGAAATGTACCCTTTCCAAAAAGGCCTGTACAGTCCAGTTCAATCACATAAAATCAAATCATTATAAAATATATAGTCTACATATTTGCCTTTGGATATGAATATATGTGTGCATATATGTCCATGTATCTATATATATCATTCCCCACGTATAGAGGTAGGGAAGTATATGTAAGCCAAAAGGGCAAAATAACAAAATACTTGATGTGCTTTCATGGCTCTCCTCTTCTGTAACAACTGAAAAACTTTGTTATTATCTCAACAATGCTTCAGTGACAAAGGGAGAGAAAAAGGAGAGGAAACAAGTAGGAAGAAAAACAAATTGGTGGAGGAATGGGAAGTTAATCCAGCTTGCCTGAAGCCTGTTCAGTAGAGCACTGTGAGCAGTCTGTGCTTGACCCACACGCTCCTGGGTGTTCAAATGAGAAATAACAATTAAAAAAAGACCCATGGATCTAAAAGATAATCTTTTGCAGTTCATTTCAGGAGATAATATCTGAGGTTTGTATTTAATAAATAACCCTCAAAACTAATGTCATGTGGACTGATGTGTAGGTCTAGGAAAAACAGTTACTGCTGAAGTGATTTAGGGTTAGCAACCCAGACCACCTACATGTTATTGGACTGAAAAATATCCAAGTTCAGTTCTCAAAATGCTTCCCTAAGAGTAGCCTGCATGCCATATGCCTGCAAATATTGCCTTCTACAGTATGTACAAGGAAATCCAACAGCCTTGGAAAGCTCATATTTCATTTGCTGCTGCTGCTGTGTTTATAAGAAACAGAAGAAAAATAATAATCTGATGGCAGAATATGATTTATAGCTTTATGCATGGGAGTGGGATGAAAACCCTGCCTCCTGGCAGACAGCCCTTTGTCCTGTGTCTTTCCAGGCAATTTCAACCTGGCGACAAACATCTAAAAGGAATGGAATTAGATCTGAGTTTGCCATTTAGGAGAGCCTGAGAAATGGCCAGATATCTAAAAATGATTTTGACTGAATAATCTAGGAACAAGTAGAATAATTGCCATAATCCTTCTGCTAATGGAAATTTTACTTTTGCATTTTACTTTCAACTACATCTTGGTTTGGTTTAGGATATAATTGCTGATTTTCTGCAGAGCTGACAGAGGTACAAAGTCAAACCAGCATCCTGGATTGGACTTTTCACATGTGGAACCAGCATCAGACTTCAAATAGAGGAAAACATGAGGAACTAGAGTGGCAAACAGTGACAGTACAAGTCCCTAGAATTAACTGACAGGTCCAGCATTGAACCTCTATCCAGGACTAAAGCCAGTTTACAGTAGCTTTGACATAAGAACATGAAGCTCCATAGGAGATAGGCTAAGCATCTTCATTATGAATTATCAGACAGTCTTTATTTTCAGGTTTTCAATGGGAAGTATTTGATTGACATCACAGAATCACAGAATCTCAAGGGCTGGAAGGCACCTCGAAAAGTCATCTAGTCCAACGCCCTTGCCAGAACAGAACCACCTAGAGTAGGTCACATAGGTTTTTTTCACACAGGATGATGACAGTTAAATAGTTTCATTCAGGACAGGGCACTTGCAAGCTCAGGGTTTTTTACTTTCAATAAGATGTAAGATCTAGAACCTTGAAATTCCAGTATTTTTAAATATCTAAATTGCTCAGAACCCAACTGCCTTCAGAGGACTCCAGTGCTAGGTAGATGTCAGTTTTTCAAGATCTGTCTGAAGTGAGATATAAAAATGGGACTTCATTTTTGAAAAGTCTTCCAAATTTAAAAATCTACTTATTTTTTCAAGTTGTGTAGCATTGAAATGTGGTTTGGCAAAACTTTGCAATAAAATAAAAATCTTTTACTTTCCAGCATCAATGGTAACGTTGGTAATTTGATATGCTCTGGCCTCATTTCTAATTCTGACACAAAGCAGAGGGTACTTGGTAAAAAAACCATGAAGTATTTTTAGAGAATGTAAAAGAAATTAGCTACAGTAATGGCTGCAGTGCAGCAGAGTGCACTGAAGGGTCTTTTACAAAAATATGCCAAGTCTGAAGGAAAGACCCATATCATCATGACTTGTAATCTCAGTTACTGCGAATTTAAATCAGTGACTCTCACATGACTATGCATACAAACAACCACCAAGAAGAGATGAACAGGATGATTCCTGTGCATCAGCTGAACTGAACTACCTCTGTAGGCTGTGGCATAGTGACTTCCTCCCTAAAGTCCAATAGCAAGCAGTGCCATTTTGCAACTGGTACCCAGACTAGCCCAGGGACATATGAAGCCCTACACACCGTTGTCAAAACAGAAAAGAAATTAACTGTTCAACCAAACCAGACATCATTTATCTTTAATATTGCTGTTGCTGGTGCCTTGAGCCCAAATGCAGCTGTATATAAGATGCAAAGTCCAAGGTCCTTTTCTATGCTCATACAGTGCAGCTAATAAACATTTCAAGATCAGCAATGATTACAAACCTCTGTTCTCAACTAAATCAGATCCTGGCACATAGATGATGTCGTTGATGACTGTTCAATGACCTTTGGTAGCTGATCTATGATAAACCTCTACCTAAATCACAGATCCTGTCATGTTTAGTGGTATAAGCCACAAGACCAAAGGCATAAATGGCCTGAAGACAAAATTGCTATTTTCCTGCACTGAGGTGTTTTCTTTAGGTCAGAGCAAGGGCTTATCGATGTGGACCGTATGGGTCAACCTCAAGCTCATTAATAAACAGTTTATGCTAGAATAAAACCTTTGTACAAAGCTGACTGTTGAAGAGTATCAGGAGGCATTTCAACAAATACTGTAAACCCTGTTCCCACCTATCTAAAATACTCCTACACAAAAACCTTCAAACATGCAAGAGAGCAAAACAGGGGCAAAATAAAAGTAACGAATGTTTAACATTTAATCTATTTTTAAAATTATGTTGGAAACAGAAAACATTGTAACAACATTGCAGCAAATTTTCTGTGAATATTTTTCTTTGTGTATTTTACATTTTGTTTCCAAATGAACAATGAACCCTTTAATTAACAAGGGTGGGAAATGCTGTCCTGAGGTCAGAGTAGTGATATAAAGTGCACAGCTCTGGACTCTGTGATGAGACACAAGTTCTCCATTTGCCAAAAGCTTACTCGTAGTACTAGCCAAATCTCTTCACAACTCCCCCATGTCTATGACACATTTTTCTTCTTAGGTGTTTATACATATACTTGGTGCACCAGAGGAGTCCTGAATTATAAGCATAGCCTTGTATTTGAATAGTCACAAAAAGATTAATAGCTGTTATTTGAGTCTCTGTTCTGAAAGTGGACAGGTCCAGCTTTTTAGAGCTTAACAGAGAACTTTAGTAAAAATAGAAAGTGTTTTTTAAGAAGCAATTTTTATATAGATGAACTATAATTGATACCTACTGATCTTAGCTTGATAAGCTTTTTTGGGGGTCTTCAGTAATTTCCAAAAGTAAAACAAGGACCAAAAACACAGTTCAAGAAACATTGTTACCAGTGAAATGACAATAGTTATTTATATGACTCAGTTGTTCAACTGACAAGTACTTTAAAAGAACTCAGATGAGTGACTAAGAATGGTCTGAAAATGAAACAAGTATCTTCTTTTTAAAAAAATAAAGAAAGAAAGAAGGAAAGAAGAAAGAAAGAAAGAAAGACATTTTTTTTCCTTGATGTCAGAAAGTGTCTCATCTTTTTACTTTAAGGCAAGACCTCTATGCCACTGGAAGACTGCAGCATCAGCCACTAGCACTGCTGAAGTGAAAGCCATGCCTGCCTTTCCATTATAAATCCCTCCATTGCTCTCCCAGCCTCTTTTCTTCACAGAGTTTTATAACTCAGCTGTAAGAAATTGCTTCTGGTTGAAACTTGGCAGCAAAAGTCTGATTTCAGGCCAGGAATGATCCCCTTTGCCTGCTGATTTTCAAACCCCTTTTCTTTTGGTCGGATTTAAGCCACAAAGGAGTGGAGCAGAGGGGGAGGGTGGTGTGGTGGATTCGGCACAGAGGCTCTGGCTGCTTTCCTAATACTTCAGAGGCTCTCTATTTTTCCAGCTGAAATAAGGGTGATTTCTGCATAATGTGGTAGGGTTATTTTTGTGTATGTGTTTGTGTCTAAGCAGAAAATGGCTGAGTCATTTCTGCTCAAAAGCAATTTTACTGTGTGAGCCGCTTGCTTTCTTCCTGGTTCTCCTTCATTTTTCTTTGTGTTAACATTTAAAAGGAAGGCCCAAAGTAACGTACTCTTCTTCAGTTCAGCAAAAATACCTTCATAAATGCTCCTGTACTGCTGGAGATGAACAGAAACATTGAAATGGCACTACTGATACCATTGTAACAGTGATGACATTGTAAAGACCTGGGAGTACTTTTTCTTTGGATTATGAGAGGGCTTAAAAACCAGACTGAAATCATATCTCGTTGTGTGAAAAGGCACTGAGGATAAGTCCTGATTTAAAGGAGAACAGTCTTGATTTACCCTGATTCAAAAGCAGAGTGTCAGGATAATGACCTCCATAAGGTCCCTGGTAGATGGGCACATTTGAGCCCAGCAACAGCAGTGAGAGGAGCACCATAATATAGCTGTGGGCCTGCTGCTGCTATAGGATTTGTGCTCATGTGATATCCATGCTTGTAGTACTAAAGGAACACAGACACTGATGGGTGCTGCTCACAACAGGACAGGTAGTGCCAATGTCAAAGATGGTTCTGCAACCCCACAGTGAAAAAATAGTATGTGGTCATCTAATTAAAGCTTATACACAGTAGAGTCAATTATGGTTGCCCTGGCAAATTTAGTTCTGGTATTTCCAAACTTCAGGCTTTGGGAAGGCTTTTGCTTTTGTTCAGCCTCTTGGTTTTTGGTTGGGTTTTTTTTGAATCTATGTCTTGCCATCTTGCCTCTGAGCATATCACTCTCCCCCTCCTAGATATCCCCATGGTTTCTGCAACCTTTTCTCTGCTCCTTTTAACTCCCACCTACCCACATCCCACACCTTCTCTTCCTCAACACTTGGGCATGGAGAGACGTGTGGTTCTTGTTTCCAGTATGCAAAACCACAAATATTTGGGGTAGAGCTGTAAAGAATAGTTTGGTCAGCTTCTGCATCTGCTGCTCAGAGCATGGCATGTGTGGAAGGAACAACTTCTGAATTCAGCTGACTCATCAAGTCTGAGAGGATTATGTGCAAAAGGAGACATTTTACTTATTTTTGTGGAGAGTAGCAGGAAGCGTTTTCCTGATATCTCAGCGACCCCTGAGTTGAAGTCCCTGCTTCTTACTGTAAGGGTTACTGCATTCCCCTAAAACTGCCACCTTAGTTTGTGGTTTGAAACACACAATTAAAAGGACTTTTTTTATTTTTCAAGGCACCTGTGTATGAAGCTCTGCATGTCAATTTTCCCATCTGTTTGTTAATGCACATCTGAAGGAAAATATTATCTTTTTTTCTCTTCTCTACTACTACGACCTCTCCTGCAGGCACAAGGGACGAATGTGACAAATATTTTAATCCCTATGAAATACCTTGAAAAATTAGATATATATGTTGGATAGTGTATTACATACAGTCTCCTGTGAGTAGGCTCAGGTAGCCTCTTCTTAGAGCTGTTTCTCAGTTGCAGCACAACTCAATGATTGTAGTAAAAGTTTCTGCAGACCTCACTTTTCCAGGACTCAGATGTTGAAAACATGAGGATTCAGCCTGGATTTATCCACCCTGAGTTAATTAATATGCTTAAACTAGAGTCACAGTCACCAGAAGACTTCCTCTATAGACAATGGAAGCATCTCCAGAAAGTCATTGCATTTACATCCTGGAGAGATTTCTGCTTCCCTCTTTAATTATTATATAGCTGTGACTCCTGGCTCAGGTGCATTTGCTATGTATTTACAGAGCCTTCCTGCTCAGCTCATTTAGACACTGGTGGGGAATGCAGCCTGGAGGGAAGTTGAAGCAGACAGAGCCTGACATTTGGTTTCAAAGCACGTAGGGAGTCATCCCTGTAGTCTGAAGTTTTGCATAGCTTGGGGATGCTGTTGTGTTCATTTTGCCTTACTCAGAGCTGTTAGGCTTCTCACTGGCAAACCTCCACATCCTGGGAAGCTAGACTGCCAGACTTAGACACCCAGAAATCATGAGTCAGGTATCAGAACATTTATGTGACAGGTTTAAAAGCAAGGAGGTGTTAGAAATAACAACAAAAAAAAAAACCAAAAAGAGAAAGAGAAGTATGATTGGATTCTTCTGAGTTTCCTTCTGGTTTCTGAGGCTTTTAGGTTTGACTAAGATTCATGTTTTCCAAGTCTTGTCCTGCAACAATGAGGTCTGGAAATTTCCTTTTCTTCAAGAGAAAGTTGAGATTTTTTGTGCAATGCATGTTGCCAGGAGCAGGGTCTTTAAGAAAAAAAAATGAAATAATGTGAGATGTAATAAAAAATGTTGAGGTTGGCAGTACTGCAAAAGAGATGATAGGCTGTGGCTCTGTGAGAACATCAGTGGTGAGCAAAGCATAGAGTGTCAGTCTGAATTTGAACTCTTGTGCTTATACTGTGCTGAGCTATATGTGTTATGCCAAACTGGATTTGTAAGAATGTTGAATTTTCCTTTTTTTCTATGTATTTAAAACTCTGATTTTCCCTTCATATCTCATCCAGGAAATCTTAATACATTATTTTTTATTATTTAAAGAAGAAGGAACTGTCACTAAACCAGGGCTGCCTGATGTGGACAACTCAAAAATGTTTTCTCTCCCTAATTAATTGACATTGGCATCATATTTATTGAATATTTATTGAGTATTCCTTATCCTCCCCGCCCCCCTTTTTTTTTCCAATAGGAGTGGCCAAATCAGCTATCCTCACTCAGCCCCTGTGTCATTTGTGGGTGGAAATTTACAGCTTCCGAAGCCGAGCAAGGATGAGACAGCAAGAGGAGTCAGGATGTTGCTGGGAGATCATGTCTTTGTAGTAACTGCCCTGAGCCCCAGCACAAAATCAGAGATGTTGCCAGATGTGATCTGCACACCTTTATCCTTAGCCTGATGCAGGACAAATTTCCTGGAGGAAGGAGAATAAAAGGAAGAAAAAGTAATAGTTTAATGGGATTTACTCTTTCCATCAGCAGTGCTCAGTGCAGTGCACAGTCTGACAGGAGAGGCAAGAATGTTGCACAGCCTCCATAAAACCAGCAGTTGTATCCATCTCTACAGTGCAGTACATCTTCCTAAATATCCTGCTTTCATCTCCTGCTTTCAAAGTATTGGATGGAGTAGCTTATTTGTATGTTTTCCACAATACTGCATAAGCAATTGCACATGTTTTTGAGAAAAAAATTCACAGTGAAAAAGCCCCAGAGAATCTCTTTGTGACCATTAGGATTTAATTGTGGAAATCAGAAGAGGAAAAAAAGCAAAGGACAGCAAGTAATGGATTGTTATGACTCATGTTGCCTCAGAAAGCTTTTTTTTTTCAGCTAGTGTAGTGTATATGGTTATTAAGTTATTTTATTATTAAGTATGGGCTGACTTGTTATGATATATTTAACTTTAAAAATTATCAGCCTTGTACTCATGTGGTAAAAGGTGTAAAATATTGGTAAAAAGATCCACTGGGAAAAAACAGAAGGGTTAAACTAACATAGAAGTAGTTTTTACACTAAAGATAAAGAAGACCCTGAGGATTTGCCAGAAAAAAAAAAAAAAAGAATAAATCCCATTATCTATACACAAAATAACCTGCCTGAAGACATTAGAAAAGTCATCAATAATCAAAATTATCAATACAGAAGCCTGGAATCCCTGTTTCAGTCCAGTTCTATATGCAGTGGATTTAAATGCAATGCTTTGCAGTCCTACCACCGTTTGCCACCCTCTGCCCCATTTCTTATTTGAAAGCAAAGTAATTCCCCCTTTCAATGAATCTCACTTTGTGTCCTTGATCTCTACTGCCAGCATGTATTTCTCATTCTTTGGCCTCATCATGGAAGTTGGACTATATTTTTTTTTTAGGAACTATCTCTCATTATGTATTGTACTGACTTGAGCACCATGGATCACCAAAGTGTCTAATTCCCAGGTAAAAATGCTGCCAAATTCTTTGCTGGTGGCCCACTTTTGATTTAAGTTGATTTCAGCTCAGGACTTGATTCCTCATTGCAAATGTAACTCTTGGAACTCCCCTCAGGCTCCCCAGAACTTTTGTGTCCCCAGTGATGAGAGGTGGAGGTCAGGCTACAGGCAAATAGAGAAGAGAACTGAAACAGCTTGTGGGAGAGTCTGGAAGAGCTGCACAAAGGAGACAGGAGAGGTAAAATATGGTAGATATTCCTTCTGGGAAAGATGTTTCTTTCCATCCTGCCCCTTGATTAGTAGACACTATCACCTTAGCACATCCCGTATCCTTGTTGGATGTAGCAAGTAATAACAGTAATAGCAATATAGTAGCAGCAACTATAATAAATTATAATAATAAGAAGAAGAACAACAATTTATCTTCTTTTCTCTGGAAGTAATCCATCATTAGATGAACCCAAGTGGTCCATTCTCACTGTGGTGCCTTCTGAGAACCTTATATAGTGCCTTAATAATAAATCTTCGTGACCTGTCTTATCTGTCACTCTGTCAAGTGAAGGCTGCATCAATGCTCATGTCATGGTTAAAAGTAAAGGAGGGAACAATATCCCAATTATCATTCCAAGCATGTGGTGTAATTGTACTGCTGGCTGCTGGCCATGCAGAGCTTGTGGCAGCAAACAATACTTTCCCTCAGCAGACCCAGCCACCCTGTTTTCATATGGGCTGGGTAGGTCAGAAAAATCAATTAGCTATATGAAATGTTAATGAAAGCTAAGTCCAAATGCCACTTCAGAAACACTTTTATGAAAGATTAATGTATCTTTAAAAAACAAATGGATATCTGTGTCATTTTTCAGTGCTGCTTATGTTTTCTGTTCCTACTAGAAAAAGCCAATGTTCTTCCTCTGTACAGCAACATGACCTCTCAGCTGCCATACAATCATACGGCATGAGGATAGCTGAACTTGGTGTTGTCCAAACAAAATGCATGGAAATTATCTTATACCCAGCTGAGACAGTGTTTGGGAAGCAAACAGACAAACCAGGTTGGCTGAAGGGAGAGAGAGCAATGAGGTGTGGTAGCAGGAGTCAGCCATCATATACAACATGACGTGCAGATCTGAAAACTCTGCCAGGCCCCAGGCTGGGGGACTAGGCTGGCATAGTTCAGGTTTTATACTCAGACTAGGGAATAAAACTCGGGCTTGTGAGGTTTACTGGCAATATACTGCTACCTTGGCCAAGTCACCTTCCTTTTAGTGGTCTCTAATAGCAGTACCTGTCAGGGGCATTGTGAAACTTAATGAAGTGCTTCACTATCCTACTGGTAGAGATGCCCAAGACTGTAAAGTATTAAATTCATTGTCATCTGGCACATCAGTCTTCAAAAGGTTTAATCTATATCGCACCTCTGCTTTCTGAAATAAACATTTTATTTATCTTGTGCAGGAAAGTACAAAGTAAAACATAATCTTGCTGCCCACAAGCCTTATTTCAAGTTGCAGGTAATATATACATTAGATATTCATACCCTTTTCCTCACTGTTTCCTTTTCTCATTATAAAGGAAATGTTTTAGAACTGCAAAAGCTACTCAAATTGTCCCCTAGGCTCATCTCTAAATATTTCTACCTAGCAGTAGTTTCTTAATATGTGTTTTATATTTTAACGTGATGAACACTAACAAAACCACCCTGGGCAAAATTACAAATTCTCACCACTCTCCAAGAAAATGGTGCTACATTTCCTGGGCTTGGACCGTGATGGGTACACAAACCACATTCACTCCAATCATGTTGTACAAAGAAGACAAGAAAAATAGCCATCCAGCTGATGCATTTCTTTTTCCCAATTCCTTGCAACAACAATAACAAAAAAAATTCACTTAAATTGTTTCTGTAATTTATTGACCTAGGTGGGAATATGATCCCTACTGAAATGAGAAAGGAAAGATCAAGTAGGTCAGTCATTGATCTGTGAGGACACAATCACAACCTTTTAGATCCGATCGTACTGAGCAATGGTTGCACATTCCCACATAAGAAGAAGCTTAATACTCAAACATGGAGTCACCAACAACACTAAAATGACCTGGAAGAAAGTTGCTTAGGAGGAAGTTTCATAGAAAGATCACTAAGAGTTATCATTATGTATGGTGTCTTCTTAAAAAACTCCTTTTTTAGAAGGATTCTTTCATTTCTTTATCAGGGAAGTATGTAGAAACAAAAAAAGAAAAAGATGCCTTTGAACCACCTGATTACTGTTACTCAAACAGATCACTATCTCCAGATGCTCAAAGAGCATAAAGCCTCCTTCTATCTCAAAAGCTGGAAAATGATCATTAGGAACACAACTCATTTCTGTAATGTAGGGCCAGTCCTGACAATTTGTCACAAATGACATTATCCTGGCAGGGGAATATGCAAAATCTGTATATGACAGCTAGTTATCTGAACACCATTTGAAGTTAAAATTTTTTACCTTGCCAGTCATACACATATAAGGAAAGTAAGCATCAGACTAGGGAAAGAAAGACAGTAAAAACTGAATCACAAAGAAAGAAAGAAAGAAAGAAAGAAAGAAAGAAAGAAAGAAAGAAAGAAAGAAAGAAAGAATTATCTCATTTCTACCCAGTAGGGTGTATAGATTATTAGTTTGCTTTGGTATCCCTGTTGCAATTTGGTTTTGGTCAGTCCAGTAAAACAATCGTTTCTTTAACTATAGCAAAGAGCAATTTACCGATTATCTGTTTCCTAAAAGCATTGAATGCTGAGTATCCTGTTCCATTTCCTGTCAGATATTCACATGCAATTAGATACAGGCAATGGGAATGTAATGTGAAATGGGTATTTTGTTCTGAAACATGGCACTGTGCCTGTGCTCTTCCCCATCTCCTTGAGCAAAGTTCAAATGCCGAAATGAAAGGCATGTTTAATGCCAAAGGTGATTCAAGTTCAGGCCAAAAATAATTCCAGACAACTCAATTCTGAATTATTTTCCTTCTAAACATTTTTTTGGGAAATGGAAATACTGCTGGGTGTTTGAGGTTGGGATGCTAACAGTAAAACCTCTTGCAAGCTATTCAAATGTCAGCCACTATTGTGTATAAAGTCCTCCATATCACTGTGGAATTTGGATGAGGAAGCCAACGGAGCAGCCGGATTTACAATGTATTTGCAGAATTTTCCAGAAACTCTGGTTTTCTTTAAAAAAAAAAAAAAAACAAAAAAACCACTGTTAGAATGTGATTTTCCTATAACATTTTTGCCTGGCTTCCAGGTAGCTCACATAAAATGTAGTTGTAATTTTGCAAAATTGAACTTCAAGAAGACAGCCTAGAGAGCTTAGACTTGAAGTTAAGAAATTAGGGTTAAATACTTGTGAAATACAAGGAGAACCACACTTTTGTATATTAGAAAACTCTTTCTTTTCTTGTATGCTATTGCATCTTTTATTTTGGTTTTTTTTTTTTTTGTGTGTGTGTACTGTCTAAGCCTAGTTAATTCAAATGTCTCTGAGGCAAAGTGGAGTGTTTTGTTGCTCACAGTGATGACATTTTGAACAACTTGTCTAATGGAGATTGAACATGAAGCCATGGACTGGTTTCCCACTCTCTTCAATGTAAATTTTTGGATAAGGTCTTCTGTCTGAATAGACTTTAAAGACAAAATGACTTTGGAGACAGGGATGTGATATGAGACTTAAGCTAGTCACGGTCCGTGGAGGGCCCTCAAAATTAGATTTGGGATTTTGAATTAGATTACACAGCACTCTTCTGGAGTCATGAAAAACACTGCCACAAAGTAGCATTGGGACTAGTTGCTTAAGAAAGGTGCTGATGAAGGTGATATATTTGAAGTTTCCTGACCAGTTTGTTTGATCTCTGTGCAGTGGAATATTTGAGAACAAAAGTGGTAGGGAGAGAAGAAAAAAAGAGACTTTTAAATCAGGTTCTTCTCTGTCAGGGAAATGTAAAGTCAGCAAACTCACTGAAAAGACTGCTATTGATTCTGTGATTCTGTGATTTTATCTGAAATGCAGAAATTGTTCTTGGAGTCACCACACTTAACAGAAGCAGAAAAACTGACAGAGGGATACTCTATGTAATGATGCTTGAAAAAAGCCTAGGACTAGAGTCCTGAAATCAACTCCAGATGTTAAATAATTGTAGAGGCTGAGAGGAACGCAGGCATTGGGATGAAGGACTCTGCAGGAAGTATCTGCAAGGAGATCCATTTCCTAGAGGAGTCTACCTGTGAGAGCAATGACAGGAGGGTGCAGTTGTGTGATGGGTGCAGAGACACGTGCTCACCCTAACACTCTGCTCTCTTCTGGCTGCACCTGAGCTTCCTCCAGCAAGAAGCTGTGGACCTCTAATGCTGTGCTAAGCCTGAAAGAAGACACAGTATTGAGAGCTTGGGCTCCCAACCAACCCAGTGAAACTAGCCAATTTGTGTGCTGGATCTGACTTGTTTCTGGCCAGCTAATATGAGTCTTTCTGTTTCTCTGAGACATGCTGTCAAACAATCTCAGCAGGGAGACCTGTGAGAAAGCTTTATAAATACTAATACATGAAAGAAAGACAGAAATCTCTTCACAAAAAAAAGGAATAGAAACAAAAATTCATTAAAAATGTATGAGCAGAGTAATAAGACTGGCTTTGTTTTGTCATTGGCAGCCTGCAGAAAGGAAAAAAAAGAGGGAAAGAATCTTATCACAGAAATTAAAAGGAAAGGAGGCATAAAAATAGATTAGATAGCTGTATCCTTAGTTTTAAGGATTGTTGTTGAAAACAATAAACATTCGAGAATGTAAAAAATTGGGAATGCCAAAAGAAGCAGTTGCATGATGTAGAATTAATTACAGAGAAGGACAAAGACAGAAACTGCATTTCACAGGAAACAGTAAAAGGAGTCTGAAACCTGCTGACTTGGGTGAAATCAGCATCTGGATCTCTGTGCCAAGAGAACAGAGAGGAGAGACATGAGCAGCTATTTGGAGACACTGCATGGACAACATTGTGCCATTACTGACAAATGACTTTTGCACAGGGCTGAGAAGTATTTTCCAGTCTTTTAAGAGCTGAGGCCCTCTTCAGGAAGATGCAGCCATCCACATCTCTACCCCGTAGCACTGCCAGGTATTGTGACAGATGTTTTCCTATTGGCATCTGCCCTAACCACCCTTTCCTTCCTGTGGCGAGGAGGGCTGGCCAAATGCTGAAGCTATTCCCAGATTGTGACACTGACACTGATTTTTTCTCTTTTTAATGAGAAGTAAACAAATAGTTTGCATTTTTTTAAGAAACAGCAAAATAATAATTAGTATTTCCTTTAGCCTGCACTGAGACATACTGAGGCATACATGAAGGTGATGATCCACAGACCCAAGTAAAGTTTGAGCCCTGTGGCCAGTGGAGTTCCACAGGGATTGTTTCTGAGGCCAGTCTTTTCCAACATCTTCATCAGCAACCTGTATGAGGGGACAGAGTGTACCCTCAGCAGGTTCTCTGATGACACCAAACTGGGAGGACTGGCTGATTCCCCAGAGGCTGTGCTGCCATTCAGCGGGATCTCGACCATCTTGAGAGGTGGCAGAGAGGATCCTCATGAGATTCAACAAGGACAAGTGCAGTGTCCTGCATTTGGGAAGGAACAACCCCATGCACCAGTACAGGTTGGGGATTGACGTGCTGAAGAGCAGCTCTGCAGATAGAGACCTGGGAGTCCTGGTTGATAATAAACTGACCATGAGCCAGCAATGTGCCCTCGTGACTAAGAAGGCCAATGGCATCCTAGGATGCATCAAGAAGAGTGTGGCCAGCAGGTCAAGGGAGGTTCCCGTCCCCCTCTACTATGCCCTGGTGAGGCCTCATCTGGAGTCCTGTGTCCATTTGTGAAGAACTTGAGGCTCCTCATTATGCTCATCCCTGAAAACGCATGGAGCTGAGCAGCCTTCCCACTCTGGGCTGCCTCCCTGCTTCCCAAACTGGGAGCATTGCAGGGTGGATTAACTGCCTAGCACCAGAGGCTGAAGCAATCAGAAACTCTTGGTGAGAGATGCAACTTCTGCTCACTCAAATAAGCCAATGATATATGAGCCCATGGTATTAAGTGGACTGGAAAACAGTGTCTGTTCTTCTCTTTTTTTGCCTCAGCAAATATAGCACGTCTGTGCCCTTTGCTGTCCTCCCCTTCACACAGCTCGCTTCCCTTCTGAGTTGTGTCAGGATAGGAGATGAATATTTTCTTAATTAAGCCAGAGCCAAAATCCAACTTTGTTCACATGGATAAAGAAGATTAAAACAGAACAATTGAGGTTAATAACACATTATCACAAAGTGAACTTCAGAAATGAGATAGTTTGATTCCAAAGCACCTCAGTAATTCTTTGAGTGGATTACAGCTTCTTTTTAGGAGATAAAACAAACCCAAATCCTCCTTGTCTAGGTTTAACTCTCTATGTCACATTCTACAATTTTGTGTTGAGCCAAAATTCTCAGATTCACTGTATGCAGATTATAAATACTAGTGTAAATTTGGATCTTGGAGGTGAAGACATTGTGTGATTTTTGAGCTTACACTGGACTGGCTAGAGTAGCTGAAGGTTGAAGACTGGAGAAAGGAAACAAGGCAGATTTAAAAGGTTCAGCTGAAGTGAGTTGTGAATCCAAGCACAAAAGTGCCTCTTCCCAGATCCACTCTGGATGATGCTTGTCCTGCTGCATGCAAGGCCAAATTTAGTAGGTATCTGCAAAAGCCTTCTCAATGAAACATTTTGGCCTGCATAGACTATGTTTGGAAGTCGATGAAGAAACTGCATTCAATTTTATTGCAAAGATAAAAGGTCCTAGATTTTGTGTCTAGAGGCAGAAAATTAGGAACAGGCTAGAGTTTAGCCTTTAAATACCTAGGAACCACCATAACAATCCCAGCATAGCCAGCTGCCAGCTTAATATTACATATTCGGAGTGTCTTATGAAGAGTAGATTCACTAAGGCCAACTCTAATCTTCACAGAAGGGTTTGAGTTGGATGAGAACTTTAAAAATCATCTAGTAAAACTATCCTGCAGTGAGAAGAGACATCTTCAACTAAATCAGGATGCTCATGGGAATGCTTCCAAAAATAGGTATTGTTTTTAGACACCTTTATGCTTTTACTCACAAGCATAAAGACACCCTATTACCAACAAGCTTTAGGATGAACCAAAAGCACAAAGTTAACCAGCTCTCTTCATATTTTTCCACTCCTGTTTTGCAGTTAAAACCATAAAAAATAGTACAATAACTATCAAGGTTAGATATTGAAGGGATAAATTTAAAGGGTTTTTGTTGATATACTTAAAAAAATTCTGAGCATATCCCCTTCCTCTAGCAATATTTTGTTAACAAAATTGAAATCATAGAATGGTTTGGGTTGCAGGAAATCTTAAAGATCATCTTGCTCCAATCTCTTGCCATGTGTAGAGACACTTTCCACTAATGCAAGTTGCTCTAAGACCCATTCAACTTGACTTAGAACACTTCCAGGGATGGGGCATCCATGAACCCTCTGGGCAATAGGTTCCAGTGACTCATCACCCTCACAGGGAAGAGCTTCTTAATCACTAATCTAAATCTTCCCTCTTTTAAGTTTAAAGCCATTGTTCCTTGCCTTATCACTACATGCCTTTGTAAAAAGTCCTTCTTTGGCTTTCTTGTAGGCCCTTTTAGGTACTGAAAGTCTGTTCTAAGGTCTCCATGAAGCATTCTCTTCTCCAGTCTGAATAACTTGTATTCTCTCAGTCTTCCCTCATAGCAGAGGTGTTCCATCCCTCTGTTTTTGTGACTTCTTCTGGACCCTCTCCAACAAGTCCATGTCTTTCCTGCACCGAGGGCCTCAGATCTGGATGCAGCACAGCAGGTGGTGTCTCACTAGAACAGAGGGGCAGAATCCTCTTCCTTGACTTGTTGCTCATGCTACTTTGGATGCAGCTCAGGATACAGCTGGCTTTGACGGCTGCAAGTGCACCTTGCCTGGTAATGCTCAGTTTTTCATTTACCATCACCCTCAAGTCCTTCTCTGCAGGGCTGCACTCAGTCCACACATTCCCAGCCTGTATTTGTGCTTGGGACTTCCCTGACTCATCTCTATCCTTTACATGAGAAGGAGCATCCTTAGTCTTTCCTTGCAGCAAGTCCTTATGATGAAACAGCACCTGCAGCATTAACTGGCTGGTGGATGTTTCCAGGCCATCAGTTGCCAGCATTCCGCCCACAGTAGCAGATGTTCAGAATCTCCATCAAACACATCATGCACAACACGGTCCATGTCTGTATAGCTGGTTGGTAACAGAAATAGATGCACGAGGATGTGTTGTTTGTAAAATAACAGAGGTTAGAAGCCCCAATCCAAATCTGGCTCCTGTTTCACTGTGTATACAGGGATAGGTCATATTTTCATTTTCAGAAGATTACTGCTACAATAAACAAGACAGGTGAAGAGTGGAATACCTAGCCTTTGTTAAGTACAGAAAAGGCTCAACATAATGGTTATCACCTTTATTCCAAAGCTGTGCTCCAGCTACAGGCACTCAGAGCATTTCAGTAGTTGGTTTTGTTGCAGTTTTGACCACATAAATGCTCAGAAGTCTTTCCAGAGAAAGGTCACTAGACTTCCTCATTAAATTTCCATTTTAATGAAATTCTGTTGTTTTTTTTTTTTTACAACAATGCAGAAAAAAACCCAAAAAACAGTAGAAATCCTCAGTCAGCTCTGTCTAAAGCTCACTCTGCACTACCAGCTTGACTTAGAAATGTTTCCTGGAACTCCTCCATTTCTACTCTGTTCTTTGGTGCATGGCTTCTTGTGAGAAGTGTGTTTGTTCTCCAGGAAGTTTTAGCTAAACTAAGGTAGGCCTTTTTGAGGCAGGACTATGAACAATTAGAGGTTTTCATTATCTTTTTGATTTTAGGGGAAGGGATGAGAAAAAGTAAAAAATTGAATTTCTGAGTGTTAGAACTAGCGTACACCAGTCTAAATATTTTTATATACATACACACATATATCTAATATTTACCTCATTCCTGGCTGAAACTTTCAACTATTTACCCAGGAGGCTGATTGATTCATTTTGATGCAATCTGCAGGAAATACTTGGACCTGTGAGAACTTCTTAAAAACTCAGTAGTGTTTACAAACCTTTTCATAGCTCAGTACTTGTGGAGTTTGTAATTGCTGCTGGGATCTCTGGTGGAATTTGTACATTCTGCCAGATAAAGTGCTTTGAAGTTCTGATTTGCTCAAAGCTTGTTAACATAGAAATTGAATAAACTGTATATAAGGTCTGGTACTGGTGCCACCTCTGTGAATTTTGTAGCTGTGTTTGAATACAATAAGATTAAGCCTGATTTATTTTCATGCCTGTGAAATAATAGCCAGGATTTTAATTGCATAATCTTTACAGCAATTAATTATTTCATCAGATCTTGCTATAATTATAAAGGAAGACAGGGAAGGAAGGAGTGTGTTGCATTTTCTGTTATACTTGCAAATACAGCAACTGGTACTCAGAGGCTCATGAATAAATTTAGTGATGGCCTCTCATCTATACATATTTAAGACCCTTTCATGATTTGAAGGAAGCAATTGATTTAGACCCAAGTAAGTGTCTGTGTTATGACCGTCTCTGAAATGTCTGCAATGAACTTCCAGCTCCACTCCAATATGTGAAGTGCTTAACCACAATTTAAATGCTATATTGCCTTCATTCCAAGCACTTGGCCACATCTCAATAACCTCATCTAAACAAACACTTATTCCTTTGTATTATGACTTTTCAGAGAAAGAGAGAAAGACTCGTTTTTTTTTTTTTTTTAAAGAAAAATGATGTGTGGAGACAATAATCTATGGCTATGGCCTTTCCAGTGAGCTGTCACATTCCCAGATGAGCTCCTGGGACTCCAGATGCAGATGCAGTCTGCTGGGAAGAGATGAAAATGCTTTTGCTTGCATTTTGGGTCCAAGCCAGATGTCTGACTGACGTGTGGGTCAGGCATGATGTAGCAGCTAATAATGTCTTGAAGCCACTTACCTACCTGAACTCCTTGGCCAGTGCGGGATCTGAGGACAACTTTAACTCTTTACTGTTAAAAGTGC
This sequence comes from Urocolius indicus, assembly GCA_013401255.1. Taxonomy (NCBI): domain Eukaryota; kingdom Metazoa; phylum Chordata; class Aves; order Coliiformes; family Coliidae; genus Urocolius; species Urocolius indicus. The sequence continues at coordinate 33,891 of WBNH01006127.1, read as the reverse complement.
AACTTGGTCATGTACTTAGGTGTTTTGTTGCTCATTATTGAGTTTTGTTGCATAAAAGGTTCTAAATAATGCCTAAGCTCTTTTGGTGGCTGTTAACAAGACATTGTCTTTAAACTGTGCAACAGAGGCCCCATCCTTTGAGACTTGTCATGCTCCCTCTCAAATGACTAAAGGAAGTTACAAATGTCCAGATTTCTCTGGAATTGGGATTTTAATCTTTCTTTTTGTCTATTTAGTGTTTGCGAGTCTATGTGAATGTAATAAAGCATGGAACTGTACTTTAATGATTAAAATCATGAATATTTGAGTTGCTCATATTGTGAAAGATATTTGCAGTGGTGATAGAATTGCAGTCAATTTTTATTTCAGTACAGACTCTCTGTCTGTATGTCATGTCGGCATGTTGAGGACAGATATTCACCTCATGCTCCATAGATAGCCCTGAACTAATATCTTAAAGTGAGCTGTTTGCTAGATAAATCTTCTTTCTCGTCTGTTTGTTTTGACAATAGTAGTCTTTTCATCTTCAAGGCTCCATCTGTCTGTCTTCCATTAAATTTACCAGTGGGAAAAAATCAATAATCTATTACTCTCCTGATGACCCCTTTGTTACATTAGAAGGAAATGCATGTTTGCCTGGGTACCTAAGGGAGTGAGGGGTGTGTGCATTTGAGATTTCAAAACTGTCAAGTGCCAGTCAACATACTGGTGGCACTGTGAAAGTGAGAAATGACAGTGATAGTAACCGATGTCTCAGTTTGTCTTTACCTGCAGGGCTGTGGTGACCATCTTTGGCACCTGCTAGTAAAGAAAGCATAAAAGTTTTTCCACAAAGACTTTCCCTTCAGTTGTTTTTACCTTTCCTTCTCCGTTATCAGTATCATTTTGCTCTCACAAATTCCTCTTTGACAAAGTTCTGCCCTCATCTTAACTCTCCTGAACTGTGTGTCTGCCTGCAGGGCAGAGGCAGATGTAGTGTGGCTTCTTTCTCACAGTCATGTTATGACTGGAAGGCATGTCAAGTGGAGTAACTGGAAACTGGACTGCGGAAACAACTGTTGCAGTCTTGGTATTTCCCCTTTTTTCCCCACTAAACCTACTGTCTCTGACTCAGCAACATTGAGAGCCTCAAATCAACACACAGGTCAGTGGGATGTAGAATGAGAATGTTTCAAACATAACAAGCTTCTTATGTACTCTTTCCTACATAATCCAAAGCATTGAATCTTTAGATAAGAAAAAAAAAAAATCCTGTTTATGCTGCTGTTCAATACTGTACCTCAGAGGACCCTGACAGATCATGTACTTGCAACTAATGTTTACTCCACAGAAACATTCTCACCATTTATTATCTACAATGAGGTTACTTCAACAGCTCTGGCTGTAATGAAATTATTCTTGATTGGAAAGAAACCAAGGATCTGTGTTTTTTTTTTCTGCTCAGATGACATTAAGGACATAAAACTGGAAATTTACCAGAAAAAAAAGTCAGAAGTTCATTCAGCTGCAGACATCAGAGAGATGTCAAAATCAAAAGTACTCCTCACTGAATTAAAATAAATGAGACTTCTCCTAATTTCAACTAATCCATTTTAAGTACATGGATCCAAAGAACCCCAAAAGGCACCTTCCACTACGCTCCATGTTCTTAATTAAGGCCAACATCTGAGTTTACTGTCTTTAATAAAATGGTCCTCAGTCTGCAGCCCAGTCCAGCTCTACTCACTGGACTTTCACTGAGGTCCTCTGTTGGATTTAGATGGAGGTGAGATGAGCCTACCTGAGGATGTGGGATCACACAGACCACTTTGTAGCTCACATGTTGCTGCTCAGGACTTTTTTTTCACCAGCATGCAAGCTGCAGGCTGCTATGTGAGTGGAAGGCAAGCTACACACAGATATAAACATGGACACCACTCTTTTAATGTTGCATAGGCACAACTAATGAGACTTGAAGCACAAACTAGGGCTGAGGAATAGTTACTCATTCCAATGACTACATTTTTAATGAATAAATAATATTAGACCAGGAAAGAGAAAGAGTTTGGCTGACTCTCAAGACTTGTTGTTTGAACTAGGGTTCCAATTCCTACACAAATAATTATTCAGAGAATGCAGAATATCTTTTATAGAACTTGCTGAAGCAGAGTCAGCTGAGAACAGCAAATGGGCTGCTACACTAGTCGACCAAGTAACTGAGCAGCCAGGTCCAGCATTGTGGTCTGGATATTGATTCAGGGCAGGATGTCCTGATCTCAGCAGGTGCCTTAATAGCATATTGGTTTTCCCAGAGGAGGGAGAAACATCTCTCTTTGCCTTTGGCATTTTGACTAGAAATCCTACCATAGCATAGAAACCTACCTCATGAAAATTTCATCAGAATTGGCATATTCCCAAGAAAAGTCTCCCTTTCAGTAAAACGGCATATTCCAATGATAAACTACGTTTCTGGAAAATACCCAAACAACTCCATTGCTTGACACCTGGTTAAGCTGCTAAATATTGAATCAAGTGGTTCACATTACCATGGAACACGATCGTATTTTCATTATGTGATACTTGGAATAAAAGGCAGCTATATCAGAGGGGAAATTTTTGCTGGCAGTCTCTCTTCTGTAGTACCAAAGAGCACTCTGAGCAGGGCGAAAGCTCAGGGGTGATCAGACCATTAAGCATGTGAAACTCTCACTGCATAATCAAAATGCTCAGGCTGTGATTGCCCCACATGGAGCATTGGCAGTAATGCCTGCCCAAGGTCCCTCTCTGCTCTCACTCACACATAACCCTGGACATGTTTCTGCACACTGCCTTGTGATGAACTGTGCTAGGGAATTTAAACTTTTAACAAAAAGTCCAACTTGTTTCTGTGAAAGTGAGCTTGGTCCACATCAGCTATCAGATATTTCTGCCCACATGTCTGAGAAAGTCCTGGCAACATGCAGAACCCACCTGGAAGAGTTCCTGTGTGACCTACTCTAGGTGGTCCTGCTCTGGCAGGGAGGTTGGACTGGAAGATCTTTCGAGGGCCCTTCTAACCCTTGAGATTATGGGATTCTGTGAACTGCTTAGTAACAAATGCAGATGTGAAAAGGGGTAAAGCAGACTTATGGAAGCCTCATGAGTAGAGGCAACCAGCCAGCCCATGGGATGGAAGATCAGAGATAAAAACTGTGATGCTGGTCCTCCCGCAAGTAGGTATTTGATGTAAAGATCTTTTCCAGCCTCTCTTTACAGGCTTGAATCTGCTGCCAAAAATGATTCTGTTTTCTATCCAATCAATAAGAGTTAAACCAAATTATATTTGCTTTTGGTAGGACAGAAATAGCAAATCCCTGAGGGTATTTTCTTGTTGTCTTTGGAAATCATGAAGATTTCTTACACAGATGTACAGTGAGATTCACCCTAATTTTATGTACCTAATGTATTTACATAACCAATGATCAGATGTAATTCATCTCAGCTACCTGAGATGGCTACTTTGGGATGAGATAAAAAGCACCCCAGACAGCACTGTTTCTGTTGATTACCTCCCATTTGACCATTGCAGACAAACCTTGTTCCAAGTAGAAAACAACATCTCTTCACAGCCATGTTAACATTTGTGCCATGGAGGTCCTATGTTTCCTGATGACTCAGATGGCATAGTTTCAAAGAGTTAAGGCATGGCTAGTCTGACATGCTTTGTTTAAATCTGTTTATGCACACATATACACACAGAGATACTTGAAATACATACATGCTGAAAGTCCATTTTCTGCCATAATTGGTAGACTACACTACAAAGATTTGAATCTTTGATGCCTGGCACCCTGTAGGGTCACTTACATGACTGCAAAGTGGTGCTTACTCCTGTTGTGAGTTTTACATCAGCTTAGCACAGCTATGAATGGCCAAATTTAGTACACGGTGTCAGAGAACTGAGCCCTCAGGAGTTTTATTCTCTCTGACTGCAGGTTTTTCTCCCTTCAGTGCAGAGCTACAGCTTGGAATTTCTAACAGTCAATAAAAACATGTATTTAACCCAATGAAATTCTAAAGAGAGAAACATTTGTCTTTGACAGCAGAGTGTATGACTAACTCAGGGCAGGTATGATAAAATCATCAAAAAATCACGAGATATGTAAATACAGGTGAATTACCTTTCTCCTCTCTCTTATTTCAACAGCTACAAATTGAATGTAAATGGTTATTTTAAAGAAAATAAAAATCCTGTGAGACATTTACTGGATGTAGGGCAGTTGGAGGCTAACATTGTCTGTTTATTCCCAGACCATTTGGAAGATAAGCAATGGCACTGCAGGACATGGTGCTGTGCAATGACTCCCTGCCATTTCCAACTGATACCCTGAATCAATGTAAATTCGCTGACCTCTCAGCTATGGATATTAAAGCGATTTTTTGTGATGTGGGTTCCTGTTCACTGGAAATGGACTCTTTGGGGTGGCATATTGTGTGGTGTTAGCATTGTGCACTGAGCAAGAAATAAATGAATGGCTCTTCCATAGTTTGTTCTCTCTCTCCCTGCTGGTGGGATAATTATAGTTTTAAATTACTGTTATTAACTTAATGAGTTATTGGTCAGTGAGGAGACTGTGAGGAGATTTAAACTGATGCCTGCAAAGAGTAACTGTCCTGTCCACCTCAAATACTGGAGGTTTCAAGGACATGATTTGGACATTGAGAAAACTCTCATGCTGGTAAACTTCCACAGTGGGCATGTTTCTCATTCTCTCAGAAGTGTTCAGGGGCATTTTTCGCTGCAGGAACTTGTTGCAGAAAAAAATACTACTGTTGCAGCTGCAAACTCCTAGTAGTTTCCTGCAATAGTATGCAGATAATACACTAAATGCATGAAAGGCCAGAGATTGTGGGGTTCCCAGAGGCAAGTACAAAGTCAGTTTCTGCCCATCATTTTCTGGAAAGGCTCCAAACCAGGTTAATGGTAGGCTTATTTCCAGTTAGGAATCTGTAGCAGACGAGTCATCACTGCCAGGGCTAAGTCTTAAACTGAGGAAAGTTTTTTTTTAGGGAAGGTTGTCCTTATCAGTAACTAGTTAATCCTCAATCTTAGTGAAAATAAAATCTAACTTCTGGGAGAAGTGTAAGGGTTAAAGAAACATGTGGGTATTTCTTTGTCAAATTGCTTGTTTTCTGACTCTAACTTTCCCTGCCCTTTCCAAGGCTCTCTTGGGAAGGACTGGATGCATTTTCTTTGGAAGTCAAGGCAAAAATGTGAAAGTATGATCATGAAATGCAAAGCTCTTCAGTCAAAGGATTAGTTCACAGTGATAGTAAGTGGAATACATCCTAAACACATAAATATCAATGAGACCTCTCCAATAAACCTTGATATGCAGTTGTAAGCCATCCATCAAAGCTGTTAAAGAGACAGTTAAGTGAGAAGAAAAATGCCTGTGTTGAATAAAGTAAAAGTCACAGATCAAGCCTTATTAACTCCTGTCACTTACAACACCTACGTCAGAGGAAGAAATTAGCACCTCCTGACACAAATCCCACGTTTACAAAAAGCAAGTAACGCACACGTAAAGGCACAAAAAGGGATGAATATGAAAACGATCACTCAAAGGGTGGATTTAATCTCCTACTCAGAACTAAGCAGGAAGCAAAAAAATAAAATGCATATAGAGAAATTTTATAGGCAGAAAAGCAGTTGGGTACACCAGGGACCAGAGTCAAAGCGTGGAAGCTGTGAAGAGCAGATGAAGAACTCAGTTTGATCAAATGTGGATGAATAAATACCAGTGAACTGAGAAATAATGAATACTTAGATGAGTAATGGGGCTAAACACTGATTTGAAACTAAGCATCTGCTCATAAGGAAAACCAATCTTTTAAAAGTATGAATAAAAAGCAAGAGATTGAAGACAGAGCAGTGACAAATATTGCTGCAACAAAAAGCTTCTTCACTACTCTGGTTGGTTAGAGATAACAGAGGTAAATAACTTTCAAGTCATTAATTTAAGGGATGTGTGTGTTTGATTTTCTCTCTCCTTCAGTACAGGTCACAAGAGCTGAAGTTGCAATCATGTTGATGGAAATGAAAAGACCAGAGGAGAACTAGGGAAAAAGAGAATCATTCTAATTTACTGTCAGGTGAGGGAAAACTTAATGATGAGCCATGTAGCCTTGTTTCACGGTTTTGTCACTCTGTACAGCTGCACTAGCAATACTGATGTCTGGTACTCTGTTAAATTTTGGTGTCTATAAATATACTACTGTTCCCTGCTGACAGTGATGATCACGTGTCTGAAATTCTCCTGGTCTCTAAGAGGGCATCTTACTACTTTAGGGGCATCTCACCTCTGCTGGTCATCCCACTTTGATTGGCTTTATAAACCCCAGTGTAAGCACAAATCTTCTATTGAGACTGGGATCCCATCAGCCCTTGGGAATCAGCTGTTCTTGCTTGTCACGCCTGTGTTTGCTGTCAGTCTCCCTCTTTCAGGGCTCAGTTGCTCCTGGCCATGTGAGGCCAAGGATGAGAGCATGTGTGCTTGTATGTATCTCTATTAAAGGAAAGGCTGAGGCTGTACTTTTCACAGAAGGAGTTACAGATGCTGCAGCCTACTCTTTCTCTCTCTCTCTCTCTCTCTCTTCTCGTCTTATATTCCTACCCCCATCAGCAGTTAGAAATACTCCAGAGACTGCAATAACGTATGCTGGCTGGGAGCAGTGCCAAGGTGGCTGTTGGCTGAGACTTTCTGGAAACTGCTTCAGCATGGCCTTTCATACCCTCTGCATGACCCTCCTAAACTCTGGGGCATTAGTACCCTTCTGAGCCTCATTATACCATCAAAGAGCTCCCCACATAAAGGAAAATCTCAGCTGGCCAAGGAGAGATGGAGGCTGGGCAGCACAAAGACCTTCGTTTACTCACCAGTGGAGGCTCTTCATTTTTAGACTTGTCAACTGCATATATACGGTGTGAAATGCTCTAAGTGACCTCTTCCTTAGGTTAGGGATTAAAAAACCTCAAGTAAACAGAGAAGCAGATAGCGTTCTTCTGTCCTACTATTAAAAACAGTTTTATGACCTGAAAATTATACACCAACTAATTTTGGCAGTGATTTCTCAACTAATCTACTCTGCACATATCTGCATCTGTCTTCTTACTTACAACATTAACTGTAACCACGGGACTCTGTCTTTATTTCCTTCAACAGATTTTCAGTGGGCTCTTCAGCCCTAAAAATAAACAAGCTCTCCTGGGATATGTGTTTGTCTCCTCAGCTCACATGTGCAGGTTGCTGCATGATTCCTTCTGGCTGCATGGAGATTTGTATTCCAGAGCTCTGCACAGAACTACCATGTGGCAGAATGGGAGTGGAAACCAACAGATGAGTTATGGAAGTTGCTAGGTGTTTGCAACAAAAGGAACATGGTCTTCCATAGAAACATGGGGACTGATTTTGTTTATCCTTTTACATCTGATACTGAAATGGTCAACTGATTATGGGGCACAGGGTCTTCTATGCTGGGACTTCCCTAACAGCCAGGGCCTTAGGACCAGCTTGTTGCAAAACATAGTGAAAAAAAGATGAATCTGAGTAATTTTGTGTGCATTTGTCTCAAATATGGAAACTAATTCCTTTTCAGATGCACCTTCCCTTTCCTTGGACTGTCAAACCCTTTAGTCCTGCAGAACTCAGTATGTTAGGGAGCTGGCAATTAGCCCTACTTTACCAGAAGAGCCCAGTTGATGGATTTAATTTTTTAAAATTACTAATTGGAGAGCTGGCCCACATGAAGAACTCTGAATCACATAATCATAAAAGAGTCTAGGCTGGAAGACTCCTCTGGAGACCATAGAGTCCAATCTTCTGTTGAAAACAGGCTTTAGATGAGGTTATTCAGGGCCTTGCCAAGACAAGCATTGAATATTTCCAGCAAGGAAGACTCCACTGCTTCTTTGGGCAACCTGTTCCAATGTTTAACGGTTCTCATGCTGAAGCATGTTTTATATGTTCAAGTGGAATTTCTCTTGAAGCCAGTTGTGCCCACTGATTTTTCTCCTGTCACTGTGCATCCTTCTGAAGAAAGTACCTTCATCTTCTGTGTACCTTTTAGGTACTGGAAGATTGCAATTAGATTCCCCTTAGCCTCCCTTCTCAAGGATGAACAAACCCAGTTCCTTCATCCTTTTTTCATATGTCAGGTTCTCCAACCTTCTGATCACATTGATGGCCTGGGCTGTCTCAGATAACTTAGCAGCTCCAAGAACAAGTGAATTTGTATGTAGTTCTGTACTCATCTTGGCACTTACTGGTTATGTTGGGTACAAAACAGTCATGCTTAAACATATCACAGAAAATAACCTATCTGCACCATTATAGACCCAAAGGTACATTTCATAGAATCAGTGAATCATAGAGTGGTAGGGGTGGAAGGGACCTTTAGAGATCATCTAGTCCAGCCTCAGGCAGAAGCAGATCCATCTTTGCAATGGTGGTTTAAGAAGTTTCCTTGGCTGTAAAGAATCCAAAGGGCATCAGTCCTGCACTCGGGTCTCTGAGGTTGCCAGTGTAGTACACAGTTCATATGTGCTAAGCATACTTATAGACACACATGCACACATGAAGTCCCTCTCTCAGAAAGCTGGTTTAACTGATCTGTTTGGTATGCTCAGGCCATATGATTCTGATTATTTATATAGATAAGCTTGTGTGTTTTTCTCTGTGTAAAATATCCAGACTTAGGGAAGGAAGATACTTTTGTGTAAATTATTTTAAAATTGGAAAGCTGCTAATCCCTTGAGAAAACACTCACTAGTGTTGCACATGGTGCCAGGAAGCTCCTGAGAATACAGGATGTAGGGCTTGACTGCTTCAGCCACCTCCTTTTACACCCACAGCGTGACCACCCTCTTGAGTTAGTGCACATTCCTGCAGAACAGCTGATGAAAGGCAGCTGTAGGGCAGATATAACTCGTGGCCTTCCGTGTTGTGGCTTCCTTTCTCCCTCTACACTCAGATATTTCAACATTCCCCTTAAACTCCCACCGAATGAGACTCTAATGAGGCTGGAAGGCTGAATGCTAACATCTGTGACTGCTCAAGGTCTGAGTCGCCATGGTGGAGGCTGTTCTAAACTGCCTAGCTGCCTGTGCAGAATGAAAAGTATGGATATATCTGAGAAAGAAATTCTAGTCAAGGATGGATACGTCCATTTAAGGTCTAAGCTGGGTTGAATGAGGGGCCTCCAGGCCCCTCCAAGTTAAAGAACATGAGTCATCCTCTCTTCTGCTCCTTCTTCTTTGTATGCTTCGAGATTTGTGTCTTAAGCAGGACAAAATATCATTCATGAGACTTTGCAATCACTGTGTTCCCCCTCCATCTATCCCATCTTTGTCTGATTATGCTGCATCTTGACATAAGCATGGAAGGCAACTAGACTATGACTGCCTTTTAACTGGGATATTTATTGTTGTTGGCAGTTGACTGTCCTAGAAACTGTGTCCTCCAACCGTACCTATGCCGACTGTAGGATTTTGAGAGGTTAAACACACTAACACTTGACAGGGTCTCAGATGCAAGTGTGAACGTGATGGAAAATGTGCATACTGTTCATTCTAGTACAAATAAACAAACTTTTAATTTCTCCTCAGTTGCAGCGTTGTTCTTTGTGACATTTTTCGCAGAGCAGTGCTGCCTTTCTGCTGATGCTGAGCAAAATATCCTCTTTACAAGATTTATATTTATATAGAGCTCTCTCTAACAAGGACTTCCTATGGTGCAATTCGTAACCTTCCTTCATTGCCTTATATTGTAAAAAAGTGTTTCTTGAGGGTGAAATTGAGAAAGGACCAGCTATTTTTGTCTCCCTGACATTTCTCATTAGAATCTTCCTTATTGCCCTAAATGGTTTGTTTCTGTCAGCATTGCGCAGTCTCTTTTATGACAGTGGAGGAGATCTGACATTTAGCTGAGCTTTGCATTGGTTATTTGGGTGTAACAGTGTGGTGAATGATGATTAATAATATTATTAACATTTTATGAAATTGCTATGGAAATGTAAAATGTCATCATTCTGCATCCCAGTTCCCATCCTGTGGTAGCTTTGGCTTGGCAGACTGCTGATTCATCCTAGCTCCTCTCAGTTTCATGGGAGCTCCAGATTTGTGTCGCATCCAGGGCTTCAGATCTTACATACTTTTGTGACTCTCACTGCTCCACTCTGGGACCACCTCCTCATTTCATCTTCCAAACACTTCTGTGAAGCAGGGAATACAGAATTACACCCGTACTGTACATGGAGACCTGAAACATAAGTAGATCACATAATTTGTCTTCGATTCCACACTGGAAGTCTGTGGGAGGTCAAGAGCTTAGCTCAAATTCCCCCCTTGGAAACAAGCGGTCTCACCGCTGGATGACCTCTTCTTCTCTACAGCTACCTCCTTCAATCCTATGGGGATCTCATCTTTTGCTTCTGTTTCTCAATCAGTGTTTTCACAGCAGAGCTCAGGCTTGGAGCCTTGCTCTGGGCTGCATTACAGAGCACTGAACTGGCACTTAGTTAAAGGGATGACTGCCAAGCAAGCGGGGTCCAAAGCCTTTCAGCAGCCTGATGGATGCCAGCCAACCTCATCCACGTGGCATCTCCTTCCTGCACTTTGGGAGCAGGGAGAAGGGATTAGTCTTGCCACCTTACTTTCAGATGGCTAGCAATACAGAACTGATCTCACTCATGTCTCATGAGAGACACGATGCTCTTGTACATCCCATCAGAGCTCCGTGGGTTCAGGTCCAGCAGGCAAACTACTGTACCTACCACTGGAGTGTATGCACACATATTAATGTGGTGCACAGAAGTTTAGAAATAAAAATCTCAGACTGTGACTTGATCTGTGCTAGAAGGTACTGAGAAGTGCTGAGCCAGGATCCTCTGCTCATTCTAGAACAACAGAAACCGTTCCACTTGCCACTTTCTCTTCCTCTGAAAGGTCTTGTGAATAGCCACTGACAGGTAGTCATAAAAAAAGAGATTTCTTCTCTGCTAAACAACAGCAAGTCTGTTTTCATGATAATCACACAACTGGTGTTATTGTTTTAAGTCAGCAGTGAGTTCCAGAGATCCAGCACTCAGCTCTGGATTTTCCCACACCATTTTGCCAACACTGGACTGTTACTGAAAGTTCTTCTGGGAGACTTTAGAAAAGCTTCAAACCAAACTAAGCCTTCGGATCAACATGTTGCACACATATGTTTGATGTCACAAGGGAAAAGTATTTTTTCTGTGGGGATCTATCAGAGAGTCATTCTGGAGCTGAAAGATCATCATAAAAACAGTTAAAGACATTTCTTTGAGATGACCTCCTAGTTACCTTCTTTTATGACAGGCAATTCCTAACTGTCAGGAATAATCCTTTTTTGTTTGTTGTTGTAGTTGATTTCAAGGCCTAAGAAGTCGAGGCAAAGAAAGACAGTTGGACATTTACACATATTTTTCAGTGGAAGTACACTAAATCCACGTGTCTACAACTGGAAGCATTCTCTGGTATTTTTGAACACAAAAATAATGAAGTTAAGATTTCTGTTTTACTAAAGTCCAATGGAAGGGAATAAGTCCACAGAGCCAATTTTAGATTTTCTTGTACATTACTTTTAGATTCAAAGAACTTTGAAAGGCAGGTTAACTCCAGCCCAGAGGAGATGAAAAACTTGAACAATTCTCATTCCACTTCCAACCAACTAGGATAAAATAGGACTCCGTTGTTTCAGGTTTGTTCCCAATACAATTCCAAAATTCCTGTTTTCCTCATATATTTGGGGTTACTTTTCTCACATGAGTTTATTTGGAGAACGGCTAAAGCCTAGCACCAAGCTCATAGAATCATAGAATGGTAGGGGTTGGAAGGGACGTTTAGAGATCATCTAGTCCAACCCCCCTGCAGAAGCAGGTCTGCCTAGATCAAGTCACACAGGAATGTGTCCAGGCGGGTCTTGAAGACCTCCAAGGAAGTGGACTCCACATTCTCCCTGGGCAGCCTGTGCCAGGGCTCCCTCACCTAAAGAGGGATATATTTTAGTTTATTCTTATGTTTAAATGGAACTTTTTGTGTTGCAGCTTCATCCCATTACCCCTTGTCCTGTTGCTAGATACCATCAAAAAAAGAGATGCCCCAACCTCCTAACACCCATCATTTAGATATTTGTAAATATTAATGAGATCCCCCCTCATTCTCCTCTACTCCAGACTAAACAGCTCCAGTTCCTGCAGTCTTTCCTCATAAGGAAGAAGTTAAAAAGTAGTATGAGATCCTGCTGTCCCCAAACAAGCCTCAATATCTTTATTGAAAAACTTCTGTTTAACGGTTAGTAAACTGTAGGATCTGCAGGCTTGGAAGAAAATATATGGAAGGATTTTTTCAGAAAGTACACTGTCAAGTTAAAACTGAATTTAAGTTCTGTGAAATGAAGATTCAAACCAATCAAAATGTTTCTAGAGTTAAGCATTCCAATGAAAACAATTTTGATTGGAATTGTTCCCTTGCTGGGTTTGTAAGCCAAACACTGCATCATTTTGCTAGAAAAGAAGAGCCAGATTTGTTAGCTTCCAGTAAGTTTCACAGTCCATTTTCATTCTTTATGTGGAGTGAAATGCAGAAAGCAAGTGTGGAATGACAAAAATTGAAATGCAAAACAGCTTTAAAAATTATTTGCTATTAGCGACATAGAAATGTAAATGCAGTGAAAAATATGATCTCAGGGTTGAACATTTCCCCTGCTTAATTTCAAACCGGAGAGAAACCGCTGTACTTTCAGCTCGCGTTTTACAGCTGATGTTTGCAATGCGCTCCCAGGTGCATAATACAAAGGAGTGTTAATTATTTAACGATGTGTGGCAGGCAGTCCATGGGAGTGGGGAGAATGGGAAATACACAAGACAAGTGGAAAGAGAGAGAGCAATCTAATGTAAATAATGAAACTTGTAAAGCTCTGTCCTAAAAAAAAATCCCAAACCTTCAGGATTGCCATAGCAACAGAAGACAGGAGCATAGCACGAGCAGCATCTCCATCCTCCCCAAAGTCAGCTGCTGCTGAAGGGAAGTGAGCTTCTGAGATGAGCTTTGCAGAGGGTTGGTTTTTTCAAAATCGTTTTTGTCTAGAAGGTTTGAATCTTTCCCCTTAGATGCCTTCCAGGAGATGCTTAAATATCCCTTCTGGCACTCACTCCTTTTCTTTGGCAAAGCTTGGACCCTTCCCAAACAGTGACTGCTTCCTGGAAGAGAACTGACTATGCCAGTCCTAAGGAATGATCTTTCATACCTACTCCAGGCTTAAAGCCAAAATAGATAGCAATAACATATAGTTTCTGTACTTAAACCACAAATATCACACCAATGCTGTCTTTCTGACCTGGTCAGAGAGGACTGGAGAAGATGAGGTTCCAGCAATGCTACAAGACACTGCAGTGGCAGGAACTGATTTCAGGAGTTGCACCAAGATGTTATTTGGGTGTCTATGTGAGTCTTGAAAGCCAGCTCTGTAGATAACATTGTATGTCACCATGGTAATGAATCAATTTCCATTTAAACAATCCTACAGGTTAGTGCAGCTTCCACTGAAATTGCCAGGGGCTGGATTTTATCTTCAGTAGAAGCAAGTCTAGGTCTTTATTGCTTCATAGCATTTTTTTTTCATACATGCTAGAGCTTGGGAGAATTAAATAATTCATACACCAAGTTGAATTAATAAATAATCAGTGATATTGGCTTAAAATTCACAGTACATAAGAAAAGATGGATCATTATATCTTATGATAAAGCTCCCCTTACAGACAAGCCTTAGGGTTCAGTGCCATAACATAATAAAACCAGTGAAACAGTAATTAAGCTCTGCTTCCCTGGCCCCTTGAAATTCAGATGGGAAAAATGAAGGAAGAGGATATGATTCAAATGGTGATGGGAGGGAATGGTAATAGCACAGAGCCAAAGAAAGGTCATTCTGAAACACACCTTGGGGACAGCAGGTGTGGTAATAAATTAAATGTATACACTTCTTCAAGGCAGGACAAAAGAGACACAAAGGAAATCCAAGGAAGAGTAAATTGCACATGGCAGAGCCTGCCAAGCCTGCTGATTTAGGGTCCTTTCTTGGAGGTGTTCCATACTCAAAAAGTCTACCAGACAACTGAAAAAAACAGTTCTAGACTTGTTCTTGCAGTTCATCCCCTTTTGTCTGCTGGTGCCTTTCTAAGGTGGTGCACTGATCTGCCAGCGGCTGAGGTGGTTCACTATAGCTGATGAAAGGCATTGAAAGATGAAGTGTCCTTGGAGCAGTTTTGGATTCATCTTTCCTTCCATACAAACACTGAAATAATGACAATGCCACCTAACCCATTTAGTGGCAAATGGCTGTGGACATGACCTACTATTACGATAGCCTGTCCTCCCCATTTAATCCAGGCAGGAGGGAATTTCACCCTTTTCCCTCCTTTATCATGAAGAGTAACTCAAGGGGTCAAGGTTTTGAGGTACAGTAAAACTCATTCTGCTCTCCTGTGTGCCCTCATCCTGACAGAGATGTGCACAGAAACCTGATAGTGTAGACACTTGCAAAGACCTAAGAGACCCAAGACTACAAGTAGCCTGATGTTTTTACCCAAGACACAGACAGACTCAACGATGCACACAAACAGGCTCATTATCACTCATTTCTCTCTCCTCCAGTGTTTTATAAACTAGGTGTTGAAAATCAATGTATGAATTGCATCATTTTGAAAATTGTGTGGAGATCCCCTGAAAAATCAGAAGGAACCCAACCCAGAATCTATAACTGTTGGATAGACAAGTTTCACAGCTAAAGCCTTCAGGCATTGGAACAAAAGAAAAAACTTTACTTGTAGCAGTTGTTGCAATTGAATGTTAATCATTCCTGAATATGAAGTTTTGTTGACAGTTGCAAGCTCTGAAATTATGTGTCCTAGATTCTGCATCTCCTTTTGCTCATTTCACAGGTCCAGATTTGAAAAGCAGATATCTGTTTGTGACAGTTTAATGACCTGTAACTTACACAAAAGGAGAGTCAATAGACATTTTTGCACATTGCATTTTTTAGTAGGAAGCTTCACTGTGCATTCTCTCTTTTGATTCTGTATCCATATGCTCAAAAAATACGAAGTTTTGTGTATTCAAGGATAGCAAGATTGAATCTTAAACAGAAATCAGAGTACTTTTCCATCTCTTCTTCCCCAGAGTACATTGTTTATATAGATGCCACAGTATACTCAAATATAGTCTTCTACTTGATAACATTTGCAAAATACATCTCAGCTGAACTGAGGGAAAGTGGGTAATTTGCCTGTCTGGATCTCTGGAGATAATGAATTTTATAGTGAAACACACACACATAACTTTCTCAAAGAGCTATATTTTGCTTTAGTTCTGAAACATCAGTAGTTTGTTTCACTCCTTTTTGAGAGAAAGAGACCATTTAACCTTTTTTTTTTTTCAGTTTCTCCTTGCTGAAGGATGTAAGGGGCTTTGGAAAGAAGTAAAAAATCTTGTTAGTGAATGGATTTTATGTGGGAATTAATGGGAGAAAGATTAGTGGTCTTGCTTTCTAGGCACAAATTTAATTCACTATCGAGTGTTACTAGAGAAATCAATGGTCATGACATGCCTTGGATATTCCTGTCTGAAGAAGAAAAGTCTTTGTTTATAAAGTATAGAAGAATTGTGTGTTTGAGGAATAGCTGATCATCTTTGTATCTATAGAGAAGGAGCAGAGACTTTCATTGACATCCAGATTCAAGCAACAGCACAGTACATCCTATCCCAGTAACGAAGGCTGTATCACAAGGACAGGGAGTAAGAGACAGCTTGGAAAAGGAGAGAAAGGAAATTGACATTTCTATGTTATTTGAGGAGAACAATATTGTCGTGGTTTAGGCCCATCAGGGAACAAAAGACCACGATTAGCCTCAAGTACCGAAGACTTGAGGATTGCTAAAGGGCAGGGAGGGCTTAATTGCCGCTTAAGGTGCAGGACAAAACAGACCAGGCTGCTCGGCTTGGGGAAGAACAGAAAACAATTTAATACCAACTAAAACACAA
>WBNH01006127.1:0-17578 GCA_013401255.1 Urocolius indicus | reverse complement strand
TTACACCTCCTGCCTGGCACCTCAAATTCCCGTCCCTAAATAGTGATCGCAGAGGCGCCAGATTGGCCCAGCCAGGCCGGGGGGTGGGTCTGAACCCAGGAGTCGGGGGAGAGTCTAGAAAACTTTTACCGGGTCTTCACTGCAACCCGCTCCCCCTGTTACTAAGCAAAAGCAACTCCTTGCTAAACCATGACAAATATGTAAGAACTAAATGCAACATAGGTTAAAAAAATATAGGAAAGAAAATAACTTCTTTCCAACTCAAACTAGGCAACTCAGAAAGTAGCTCTCAGAAGCAGAGAAACAAGATGCTTGGAAAGGCGGGTTCTGTAACATTGAAAGGGAAAGGCAAAAGAAGAGATACTTTTCATCATGAGGCCACATGTGATTCCAGGACAGAGAGAATGTTTGAATACTTGCAGATTTGAAATACTAAAATGTAAGTGTTTAGGAGTTATCACATCTGCCTGGCTTTTACTGGATAACAAAACTATCTTCTCTGTAGACATCTGTTTGCAATGTGGAAACAGAAGTGAAAAATCTTAGTGAATGCTATAAATTGATTACCTGAATAATCCTGAAGGCCCATAAAATCATGATGCTCCAAAGGCAAAAAAGTTGTGGGTTTTTTTTTTTTTTTTTTAAAGGGGGAAAATCCCCCAACCTGTAGGGAAAAAAAAAACCAAACAAACAGCTGTGAAACACAGATATTTCCCAAATGTGAAGAACTGAGAGAGATGGGGTTCTTCAGCCTGGAGAAGGCTCCAGGGAGACCTTATAGCACCTTCCAATACATAAAAGGGCCTAGAGAAAAACTGGAGAGTGACTTTTTATAAAAGCATGTAGTGGTAGGACAAGAAGTAGTGGCTTTAAATTGAAAGAGGGTAGGTTTAGATTAGACCTTTAGGAACAAGCTCTTTAGTATGACGATGATGAGGTAATGGAAGAAGTTTCCCAGACGGATTGTGGATGAACCATCCGTGGAAGTGTTCAATGCCAGGTTGGATGTGGCTTGGAGAAACCTGGTCTAGTGGAAAGTCTCTGCCCATGGAACAAGATGATCTTTAAAGTCCTTTCCAACCCAAAACATTGTATGAGTGATCTGTGATAAAATATAAATGGTTAACAGAAAAAAAAGCTAAGGAATCAGTGGAATAACAACAGCTGTCAGGATTACAGAAAGTAAGAACAAATGTTGTACAGAAAGAAAAAACTAAGGTCAAGTGTAAGTCATGTACTGGATATAGATGTAAAATCATGTAATAACTAATTGTAAAATCTTGAAGGGTAATGAAAAAATGTTCATCAGATATTTCTGTTCTATATTTGAAGGACACTAAACAAAGGAGAAAACCCCAGCCTAAGTGATGTGCATTAAAAAAACTCCAACTTTGCTATCCATATCAATAGCAGCTATGAAGCAGCATTTAATACCAGACTTCTTCAAATAAACAAATAAAAAAAGTAGATTTAAGAGCTGAGTGAGGTCAAGGCAAGAATTACCCTAACCTTCTGTGGTTAGTTGGTGACTAAGGCAACCAGTAAATAGACAACATTGTATCACCAGTGAATGCTCTTGTGATTCCTATAGTTAGAGAAAAAAGGAATAAACCAAAGATCAACCTGATGTTCTTTATGGGCCTGAGACAGTGGGGCAGTGAATTCAGGACTCTGTCAATGAAGAGTGAGACTTTAAGAAGGTAACTCATGCCAAGTGAAATGGTTTTAATGGAAGGTACATATTGTTAAACAAGTTCGTTATCCATTTTTATAAGATTATGGGTTTGGATGATTAAGATAGTTGTGCTGAGATGGTACCTTTGGATTTCTCCAAGGCATTTCACTTAATACTGCCTGACACACTGATTAAAATCTTGCATTTAAATGAATCCACAGGGCTTGAAATAGATGAATGAAAAACTATCTCACTGACACACCTTGAAGTGGAGTTGTTAATGTAGCTGTTGCTGAGAGAGGGTATCAGTAGAGGACTGATCTGGACATCAGCTCTTGGTCTGATACCACGAGATGTTTTCATCACTGATGTAGAAGATGCTAATAAATATTTGCTTGTTAACACATGTTGGGAGAAGGATGATTGGAAATGTCTCCTTTTTTTTTAGTTTTCTTCCAGAAAAATAAATCTTATATGTCCTAATAGAGGTACAATGACAGGAAAGATGGAAAATAAATATCTTCACGGGGGATATACGAAAAAAAGATAGTATGTTTGGGGAGGAATGTTACTTTCTTTGGACACAACACTAGATGGCTCATTAACAAAACATTTCATCTGATTGAGCTGGTCATCCTTCCAGACAGATATAAAAATAACAGAAAAAAGTTCAGAAGAGGCTGAAACATTATCTGGGAGCTAGGAAGTTAGCCTTCCTTTAGAGGGTTTAAAGGGCAAAATCTATTCAGGTTATTCAAAAGAAAGTGGCAGTGATAGATTTGGCCTCATTTGTGTCCATGGAAATTGTTAAAACCAAGTGTCAAATATATCATCAGTTTAGATAAAGCTTATCCTTTCCTAGAACAGGATGATTCAGTAGACCTCTCAGGATGCTTCCCAGACTTGTCCTCTACTATGCTGTGACATAGTGGGTTAAATGTTAGAAAAAAACAGTGATATCCTAATGAGAGATTAATGAAACATTGGAGGAGCTAATAGCAAAGGTGCTGAACTTGCCCTCACTTAAATTATCCACAAAGGGGGTAGTTATCTTTATTAAACACATGTTTTGTACATTGTTTTGGGAAAAATGCAATGGTCTGTGCTGCCCCACAGGATCCTGGTGGCCCGTCACCTCTTTGCCTTGTAACTTGACAATTTACAGGATGCAAATGTTTCTGTCAACATATCTTTGTTACTTACACTTCATACATGTTCTTCCCTGATCAACTTATAGACAGTACCTAAGTATCTCACTGACTTCAATTAATATAATATGCACAAACTCAAGGTTAAATCTTTTCACGGTGCTTCTGAAATATATGGCACTAGCTTCACAGGGTTACATTTGAAAGCATAAATCTGAACTTTTCTAGAGGCTGAGGTGTTTTAAAAAGTCTGAGGGTGGGCAAAGTATTCAACTATGTCTTTGGGCTGCTCAATGTATCCCCTGAGGTCTTAACTATTTCCCTCTGCCACCCTTTGTATCTGCCTTGAGGCTTTTCATAAGGTGGTATTGCATTTTTCTTCCAAAACACCTATGTCAGGGAAATCTAGCTACAGCTAGATGCGTGAAAATATGTAAGACTTTTTATTTGGTGAGTAAAGAGCACAATATGAGAACTAAACCCTCTTTATTTAACTGAAGGGTGAACAGACTGGTGCTTTGGATGCAGACCTAGAGCTCAAAGCTGCATGGTGACACGGAGCTGTAGCCAAACTACAGCTCTGCCCTGTGCAGCCTCAACCTATCCCTGCAAAGGGCTGACACTGAGAGCTACTCCCAGTGGTTTCCTGTTTCACATACTCATTTCTGCAACAAAAGTTTAATTTTGACATATGAAGAAATGTCAATCATCTTTGTTAAAATTCCAAGAAACTAAATGTCTTGGAAGAAAATTATTAGGCCTTTGCATCTGAGCAGTCATGTAATTATTATAATAAAATCTTGTTTCGTAGTTATAGTTTACTACATTATTTGATGCTTGTAAAAAAGGTTGCAAGTAAAGTGAACACCCCTATTACTTTGCAGAACCAAATGATTAGAAATTTTCTTACAGTCTGGTTCCCAGAAATATTTGTCTGGTTTTGATTTGTTTGGAAATAACTTAATCCTAAATTATTGAGATTTTTTTTTCTCTTCTTTTTGTGTTTTGTTTCAAGTGATATCCCAACCAATGTCATCCTGTAATCATTTAACAATATGACTAGGCTAGACTGTAACACTCATGAAATCATATAGCAGGTTTGGGCAATGTCATGAATCATGATACAGAGAGTAGAATAAACAAAATTCATCCTCTGCAAAAAGTGTTTTTCAAAATTTCCTCATAGGAACTCCTGAGATTGAAATATTATCCTGGGTACTAATACTGATTTCGGGAACAGGCAGACTAGGAGGGACCATTTTCTTTTCTATGGTGTTCCACTTAGCCTTTCTGACTCAGTGAGAAAAACTAGAACTGTTACATTATTATCAATGCTTTGCCTGTTTTTTTTTAAATCCTTGTATCAACACTTTTTTTTTCCCCTTATCAAACAGAAGATATAGCACAGGGCTGTCCAGACAGTAGAGTGTGGGTTTTTTTTTATAAAAAAGAATGGGTGCTGTCAACTCAGTGGTCATCTTCACTTTGTTTCCTGAATCAATTACTAGGTGTCTAAATGCAACTTCTGATTTATTACTCCAGGAATTATTATTAGAACTACTAAGACCCATAGTGCCTGGTATCCAGATGATAATATTAAAAATATAGTAACATCTATAACATACTCTGTTGTATTCTACAAAACTTTATTCCCACTGATTTCAGTGGGAGCAGGGTAGCATGAGTTGATTCTTACTAATTTCAGCAGGATGTTAGGAGTCATCTGAATAGAAATTAGAAACATAAATACTTTGTTATAGCAGGGGCTTAGAGAGCAATAAGATGGATTTCTGTTATAAGCTGAGAGCTGATCAGCAGGAAATAACTAGGGAGAAGAAAGAGAGAAGGAAGAGTTCATCATTTGAAAAGACTCTAACTGAACTGGGAGTGTCTCTGGTCTTGCTGAAAGTGAGAAGAGATGTGGCTGTTAGCTATAAATACACCAGTGTGTAGAAACCAGGGAAAGATCAGAATGCATTAACTTGAGGGATACAACTAGAACAACAATTAGGTACCAACTGCTTATGGGTAAATCTGTCTGGAAGTCAGATGAGTGCTTCTAATCATTGCAGTAGTGAGATTCTGAAAGATTCACCAGTAGTGGTAATGAGGACAAAAATCTCTCCTCCTGTTTTGCTATTTTGGAGATTTGTGTTGTTGCTTGCCTGTTTGTTTTCTTTGTTTATTTTTTATGGGTTTTTGTTGTTGTTGTTGTTGTTATTGTTTTAATTGGCAACGTGATTAGCTTATTAACTGAATTCAATGATATGTGTCACCTAAGGATGAGACTTGGCCCGGGAAATCCTTCCAGTCTCCTATTCCTAGGGGTTGTTTAGGTTTATTTAAAACCAGGATTGTCCTCTCTGTTTCAAGCAGGCAGGATTTTCCAGTGGAGGCTAATTTCTGCTAACATTTTCTATGTAAATAGAAGAGCTGGAGTCACAATGTGCCTAGTCCAGGGAGATCTCTTTTTCTAGGGTACAGCCATCCCTGACTGAGGGAAACCCAAGAAATCTCAAGAATGTAAATAGATGTCAGTGTCATTTTTTAAAGCCTTGACAAAGGTGTTGCTGTAAGAAGTAGGGCAAATGAACAAAGAATAAGAATAAAGATGGAGAAAAAAAGTCTGTCCTGTGTGTCTCTTTGGGATTATTGTAAAAGTTTTATCTTTGCTCTCATTGCCTATTCCTGAAATAAGCCAGCAGTGAATCTGAATCTGAAGCCCAAGGTGATATAAAACTTTGTGTGCATTGAAACAGTCTCATGACTATCATTCAGACTTGCTGGTTTTTGTTCTGTCCTTTTGGGAACATGTCACAGAGTGGTCAAGTCAACTCTGGCTCTCAGGCTAGCTTGCTCAGCTCGAAAGACCTAAATGTGCCCAGAGCAAGGCTGCTTATATCTTAACAAGCTGAATATAGCTTGTGAAATCTCATCATTTCCACTGAGCCTTACTTAGACTTGTGCAACTCAGGTGCCTGTCAAATGAGGCTTTAGGCTTCTTTGCTAATGACTTTGTGAGATGGACAGTACTGGAGCAGCACTGAATGAATGACATTTTTCATTTCAATGTTTTACCTTGCACAGAATGGCTCTGCTAGGACCTCTTCAGAAGAGGGAGACTGAGTCAAATGGTAGCTTACAAGAACCTTTGTTAATTAAAAAGCAAGTACCTGTGTGAAGGAATTGTGGTGCTTCATTTGTTGGACAGATCTACACATTCATTTCAGTCCTTATCATCTTGAGCTTCAGCTAAAGTTTCAGCTACCAGAAGATGAAATTTGCCTTTAGGAATAATGGTCAACTACATTCCTTGGTATTAATTGCAGGAAAGATATTTACTGAAGAGGTTCATGGTTGATCATATGATCCTGAATTATATTTAGAAAAAAAAACCCACAAAATCCCACTTTATTGTAGTGTTATCTCTTAAGTCACACCCAGGGAATCCTTTGGCAAACTGGGCTCCTTGTGCTAGTTTCCATACATGTGCAATGTAGGAGTCACGCTCAGAGGCTTTCATGATGAAAGCAGAGAGATGTTGATAATTGGCCTATTCTGTGATTCTTGTTTAGGTGTTGTAAGAATTCCCTACTGTCTGTGCAGATCCCCACCTCTGTTTCAGATGTCAAAGTAGCTGCTACAGCTGAAATTAGGCATCTCTTTCACCTGTACATGACTCTGAATGAGGCTGTAATTGGAGAGAGATAAAATAGGAATAATTTCACCCTGGTTTAAACACCTACACTGTAGAGGACTTACCACCAGAGAGGCACCCTTGGCTCCTTTCAGCCACTGTAGAGATACAAGTATCTTTAGGCCATCTCATGCCGAATAGCTGACTAATGCAGACCAGACAAAACCCTTCCTGAGTGCCCATTTCTTTCTGCTCACTGTAAAGGGATCTTGATGCCTATATTGGGATTTCTTCCTTTCCTTCAGGTGAACTGTGACAGGACTGTATCCAGATTTTGTTTTTTCCTTGATAACAGATGCATTTTTCCTTAAAATGCTTTTTGTAATAAAGTGATCACTCACATGACCTGGAGCACATGAACACAGCTCTTAAATCGACCAGAGCTTCTGTGCATGCTAGTGAAACCAGAAAAATAGGACACAGAGAAACAGACTAGAAATACAGAACAAAAAGAAACACAGTAAGTCTCACAACAATGCTAGTTGTTGTCATATAGTATATGGAAAACATTTGGAGCACAGGCATTATGATGATGTGGACATATAATTTATCAGTTTGATATTATCAGCAAATAAAGCAAAGTGGAATTGCAGTTAAAGACCAAAGAGGTAATTAAAGCACTTTGTAGTTCTTAGATGCTTTGCTGTAACTGCATTGTGTGTATTGCATTAAGTTCTAACTACTGGAAATTAGAAAGCATTCAGAAGAGTAATAGAAATGATTAGGGGCCAGAAATTACTGACCTTGGAAGAAAAGATTGAGTAGATTAAAGCACATCCTTGAAAAGATGAAATGATAAGCTAATTGCTCCACAAAGGGCTCCCTATGTGGCTTTCCACATCCCTCAGAGCTTCAAAGGACCATGGCATAGGTGAATGCCAGTTCTGATGTGTTATTTAGTAATGTCAAAATCCAGTTTAATCCAGAAACACAAGCTATTAATTTCTGATGCCTTCTGACCCTGAAAGATTGTTTTTATAACTGCAAACCAAAAGGCTGGAAAATCCCTTTGAATTTCTTCCTTCAGCCTCTTCTTCTCCAAGTACTCAGCGCCTTTCTCTGACGACAGAAACCCAGATCATATTGTGAAACACAATGCTGTAAAGATCTTTATGCAATACTAGCAAAAATAGCTCATCTCTCTTCAAGGGCCCTTGGGCAAACTTCCTGTATGTATCAATAGAAGTTCAGTGAATAGATTGAAGTGAAAATATTGTCCCCAGCAAAGAAACTTTTTTCCCAACTACAAATTTGTCAGTGCTCTATTTTGAGGTTTAATTGCCACCTGGAGCATTTGGATGCCAACAAAAGTCAAATAATTCATCTGTAAATATTTAACCAATGCCAGTGGCAAGAACCCCTAAAAATACACAGCAGAGGACAAAAGGCTGGGGCTGAACATCTGACTTATGTCTGAAAATGCCGACAACCCAGGGAATTAATTTCCTGATGGATGATATTGTCCTGAGCATTGACCAACCCAGACTGAATCAAACTAGAGGACTTGGTATTGTCATTGTGCATGCTATCCCCATGGGTGATAGAACAGTGTGCTGATAAAGAGGCTGTTTTTCTGGAGGGTGAGTAACGTAGCCAAGAACTTGAAGCTGACTATGAACTCTTTGAAGCAGGCATTATTATTCACAAGAGCTAGCTGTTATAAATAAACTAAACCACATCAAAGCTGAGGAGGTTATGTAAGGATCCTAACATACCCTTGGCTTTCCAGAACCCA
The DNA here is from genome assembly GCA_013401255.1 of Urocolius indicus. Classification (NCBI taxonomy): domain Eukaryota; kingdom Metazoa; phylum Chordata; class Aves; order Coliiformes; family Coliidae; genus Urocolius; species Urocolius indicus. The sequence goes on along the minus strand of WBNH01006127.1, from coordinate 9,323 downwards.
CAGGATCTGGACTGTACAGACCTGAGCCAAAATTACAAGTGCAGACTCAGGCTGCTCTTGATGATTGTATGGCATTTAGTGATGATGCAGGAAAAAAGAGAGAAATTAGGATCCAGTTTACTGACATAGTGAACCCTGCCTCTAATGTAAATCAAATTCAAATGAACTCTTTTGCATGTACTTGTGTCATTGAGGAGTTCCTAGGCTTTAAGCAGGAGTTGTTTTGCAAAGTAAGCATATGGCTAAGTGCTCTCTGAAATAGAGATGCCTTCCTGGAACTTGATTGAAATCAGAAAAAAAAGAAGATGCTAAGGCTGAAAAGAAAATAATCCAATCTTCTCTCTACCAGATGCCATAAGATGAAACCCATGGGATCCTGCATCACATATATACCTCTGTGGTGAGCAGAAATACAATTTTCTTCTTGATTTAAAGATCTGTCATGGTGGAGCTCTGGCCTTGAGTTAGTTATGTCATTGATGTTAAGCTGTCATTGCATTGAAAAATGCCTTATTTCCAATTGTTCATCACTTTGATTATTAAAAAAAAAGAACTGTAGCAAAACTCCAATGCCTTTTAGAGACAAACATGTAGGTTAAGAGGATTTGCTTGAACAGTGTCAATTAAGGTATCTCTCCTTCCCTTTTTCGCTTCCTCACTCCTTCCCTTCTTCCCTGTCTCCCTCTCTGTCTGTCTGCCTGTCTCCCTCCCTCTCTGTTCGTACCTTTTAAAAACATGAACTGCTTAGGTCTGGGTCAGTTCCTCTTAGTTTAAATCATCCCACATACTTGGGCTGTTGTATTAGTCACAGTTTATACCAAAGTCCAAGGCTCAGTGTCATAGCTTTAAATCAGAAAAGTAGCCTAGGAGAGGCACGATATAAAAGAACATTCATTAAAAGAGCAGTAAAAATCTTCTGAGCTCCCAGTAACATCTAACAAATATTTGCCAGCTTTACTCACACAGCGAGTGTGCTGCAGTCACTGCATGTTAGGTGTTCACAGGTTTTCACAACCTGCCAGCTAGATATCTTTTACCTATGCACATACTCACAAAAGCCAGTGAGTCATTAAGGAGGCAAGTGGAGAGACAATTCTCTATAGCATCATTCATTCACTTTCCAGGGGTGATAAATTTGCAGGTAGTACCAGTAGATGAGGTTTATTCTGCAATATCTAGTGTTGAGCATACTGACAGTGCTAAAAAAAACCAGCATGTCACTGTAGTTCAGAATCTTAAAATGACACCTGCTCTGCAGTCCTGTGGCAGTAAATAACAACTAATTCCCATTGAGGAGAAATAAAGACTCCGTGTACTAATGTTACTCCTGAGTTACATGTTCTGCACTGCATATGCTCGATGGACCTACTCGTATTCTTTCTTCAGAGGCATCATCAAAGAATCTGCCTCCTTTTTACCTTTGGAAGAGGACATGGTGAAATCCTGGCACCTGTGAAGCAGGTGGAGATGCTGCCAGGATATCCTGCAAGGCTTTGTGACTGGGTGAAACAATAACCCAATTCTATTTCCTGCAACTTTGTAGGAGCACTTCTGAACAAGTTTGGCTTAAACAAGTGTACCAGGTATTGAAGGGTCATTGCTAACATCAAGAGTGTTTGAAAAATGACCTTTACCACTACATGAGCTAGGAGAGCTGAAAATGGCCAGGATGACTCACGTGGTGCTTTGGGAAAGCAAATTTTTAAGATATCAGAGTGACTCAGAGTCACAGATCATCTCTCTTCCTTCATGTGTTAACTGAAATATTTTTAAAATATCAATATAGTTTTCCTAGATTCACACACATAATAAATCTTCAAACTGAGTGTGATAAAATATGACTGTGAGCTACTGAGATGTTATTTTATTGGATTCTGCCTTCCAGCTCCTTTGTTCCTTTCCTTCTCTGTCCTTTCTTTCTACTTGAACTTTTCGCTGGATTTCTCCTTTGATTCTTTCCCTATTCCTCTTTAAGTTCTCTCCAAAGTAAAGATTGAGTACAAAAAAGTCCAAGTTCTAATCCAACATTTAAAATCATCAGGCTGACAAGAAAATGTTCTGTGAATACATTAGAAATATAAAGAAGGAAAAGAGAGTGCATAGCAGCCCACCATTTAATAAGAAGAACAAAAAAGGGGTTATTGCAGAGAAGACTGAAAATAATTGCCATCTTTGCTTCGTTTCTCTCCCCCCAAAATATTACTTATGCCTAGATACACGACAAAATTAATTTCAACAAAGAGATTGAAATGCAAATGAGATCAGGGAGTGAACCAAAAGTCAATGGTTATTTATATAAAATAGATGTGTTCAGCTCAGCAGGCCCTGACAAAATGGAGCAGATTTAGAGAACTAGCCAAAGCAGCTCTGAATTTTTTCTGATTATCTTCGAGAACTCAGCAGGTGCAACATGGTGGCAGAAGACTAGAGGAAAGTGTACGTTGTATAAGGGATTTCAAGATTAGCTAGTTTAACTTTGTTCCCTAGGTAACTACTGGAAGAGATTACTAAATAATCAGTTTCTGCAGTTTTGTAAAATAATAAAATGATGCTTAAAGAGCAATGAGTGTAGACTTGTCAATAACAAATTTGGCCAAACTAATTGAATTTTCTTGTTTTTTGAAAGAGACTAAGAAATTTGTGTAGTCATAGAAGGTGAGATCTCTTCAGTAGCAACATGCTCAAGACAGCTGGAGACACCCTTTTATGGAAGTGGGCTTTGATGTCTCGGTAGGAGATCAGCCTTGAAAGTAGTCTTCATGAATTGGAGAAGATGTCTGTAACCAGTTAGATGAAATACAATGAAAGTCAGGAGCCAAGAGCTGTACTTGGGAAGAAAAAAGGTCACATATGAAGTGGCTAACTCTTGCATTAGTATGACTGTCCAAAAGAGTATAATGAACATAGTGGATCACAAAACTGAAGTTACATAAAAATGGGATAGTGTTGCAAAGTTGAACAATTTTCTTCTGAGAGATATTGAGCAAGATTTTGGATTCAAGACTGAAGTATGACTTCCAGAATAATTTTTCAAAAGGATATAGGGAAAATTAAAAGAATCAAAAGGATCATCTTTACTGACAATTTCTAAGAGTAATAGGACAACTCTATTTTTCACAGATGATCTAAATATAACTACCTCTCCTTAGGGTAAGATGGTCTATTGTCATTCCTTCTGGTCCTATACTTCTGTGCATGCCTGACCAAATGACGAAAGGAATTTGTCCACCCATGCTGACTGCAAGCATGTAAAACATTGTCAGGATGGGCTGCAGGAGGAAAGAGGATGGAGTGGCTCAGGTGCAACATCAGGAAAGATGCCTTATAGCGATGAGAACTGTAGAGACTAATTTCTTAAGACTTTACAGATAAGGCTTTCACAGTGCAATTTGTCCTGTCCCTGTAAAGATCACGTTGAAACCGTTGAGTTGGGACTTAAAGGTGTTGAAAGAAGTTAAATGGAAAGTTTAAGAGAATAACAAATACATACAAATCCAAGTGATAATTTGAAAGAATGAAGGCAATGGGATAGTTCAGTACAGAAGTGAGGATGAAAACAGTGACCTTGTGGCCATGAGATATCAGTTAGGAAGGGACATGTGATACCACTGTCTCTTCATGAGAGTGATTCAGAAGTTGCTAAATTTTTGGTTAACGAAATGAAGTGCATGCAGTCTTTCCTTAGTGCTAAGTTATCTCTCTGGTATTCAGCTTTGCCCAATGCCTATATCTACTCTCTGAGTTCCTCATCCTCTGCACGTCTTGAATATCTGAACCTCATTTTAGAAGAAGGCCATAATAAGCTTGGAAAACATTTTCAAATATGTGTCTCTGCTAAAAGCAAAACACAAATATATCCATCTCTTTGTTTCATTGTTCTAGGCAAAACACATGCAGTGCTCAAGCTCTTCTGAGAGACAAGGATCCTTTTAAACATCATCATTCAACCTCTCTGATAGCATCTGAGATGTTGAAATGGAGGGGTCATATGAAGGTATATGAAGAGATACAAGAAGATAAGAGATATGAAGGTTTTAAGTAACTTGTCATGTGACAGTCCAGAACAGAATTTGGATCTCCTTGTTCTGAAATTTATCTCTTGGTTTAAATTTTCAAGTGTTGTGAAATAGAACACAAGTAGATTTTTATAATGACTTTCCATTCTATCACAGTATCAATAAAAATCCTTCACTATTGAGCTTCATTGACCTAAACTTGTTAAAATACTATTTCATTAGCTCTGAAGATATTATTGCACTTTTACTGGCTTTTTCCTTGTAAGATTTATGTTTCAAGGCAATTTTGGAAAGCAACTTTTAATCCTCTGTCTCTCATTCTTGCATATTTTTTTTTCTTTCTCTAATGAATACTAATGCTGGCAAATAATGCAAAGCTTGACCCAGAAATAAATTTATGCAAAACCAGCATGTACACTCTTGCTTTAAACCTAAGGGGACAATAGTCAAAGTCACTTCACTTCTATTTCCACTATGCAGATTAATTAATTTGTGTTCACAAAGTGCTCTGAAAATTTCAGCTGCTGGTGCTTATGTAAGTGCTAATGTTAATATCGTGAAGAATTTTTTTCCTAGTCTGTTTCAATAGACATCAATGACAGGAGGGAAAACCACTGAAATTAGTGGTTAGCTTGATAGGATTCTGAGACAGCAGATTATTACTGAAGAAGGACAGAAAAGGTAGCGGTAGCTTTGCTGAACACTTTCACTCTTTCATCGTTATTGATACATGACTGATAGCCATAATAAAAGTCTGAGAGATAGTAGAGTATCTAAGAGATTTGTTTATACCAATGTCTCACACAAGGACTGTTTGATCTTCACCTACCAGCTTAAGGTGTTGTGGAGTAACTTACAGTTTCTTTATCATATTCATCTTTTCCTATCCATAAACACTGTGCAAAGGGCCAAACATTCACTAGTCCCAAAGGTCTGGAATTTCAGCAAATTGCTAGGTTATGCTTGCTGGATCAAAGGAGAAAAAACACTCCACCATGACACCTTTATTACAAGAAAGTGGTGGAGGAAATGGAATGTTTCCAGTGCCTGTTCTTTTCTCCAAACCACAGTCAATTTTGATGAGTAACATATTCTAAGTCTACTTAGAGCTTTAGTGTCCAGCTCCTGCAATGGTCAGCTTCAAAGACCACCCAGACTGTGGAGCAGTGGGGGAAACCAGCATCTTCTTGGCCTCTCAGTAATGCAGGATTGATTCAAGCAGCTCTAATAAAATCCAAAAAGCTTCACTGTGTAACAATAGCTGAAGAAACCCATCAATGTTTTATACATGGACATAGCTCATTTATGAGAACTCACAAGTATTTTGCTTCTAAGCATTCCAGATCTTATGCACTGGGTCATGGGACTTGGACAATATGCTGGGTTATGTGATGCTTGGCTTGGCCTGACCTGTCTTCTAGCAGTCTATGTTCATCCAGCTTCCATGGTCTTCTTCAGCCAGGGACTTTAACCCTCTTTGCTAGGATATCTGTGTTGTTATGTTGTCTGTTTTTTATTTATAGTCTCTGTCAAGCAATACAATACTTTCATAAAATTAGTCAGAAACCACCCATGAAGCAACCGCAAGACAACATCACAGACTACAAAGACTATAATCTCTGACTTCTCTTACTCATTGACCATTTCATTATGTTGTGTTGCAGATTTGTTTATTGGCTTTGTCCCAGACTTAACAACACAAATCACACTCATGTTATATGCCAACCACACAGTGTTTCTTACTGTTGCTTCAAAAGGCACAAAAAAAAGGTTAGTTAAATAGTGGTTATTCTGTTTCTGCTAGGTCCCTTTGGACATCACACAAGATCTGCGTAACCAGCTTCCCTGTTGAGGAGTCCTCCTGATTCTAGGTCTGCTCTTTGCCAGGACTCATAGTCATTGCCAGGTTCACAGGCAGGGCTTCCTTTAAATACAGCTTTCCATTTTCATGCCACATCAGCAGCGGTGACACAGGCCCCTCTTCCACATAGTGGTGAAACAATGCAGCCTGCATGGTCCCCTTCACAGTAAAAAATGGAAGCTCTGGAAAATCTGATGAAGACAGTGGTAGGGAAGTCCTGACCATGATGCTGTGTATGTCCTACCTGTAGAGCAACATGAGGCAGAAGCCAATTGTGAGCCTCCTGTTCAGCATGTGAGGTTTTGCAGGTCTGTTTTGAATGTGCATGCCTTGGTAGTAACAGTGTTATTGCATCTGCAATAATTGCTACCTGATCTAAGAGAGGTGATGAAGCTCATCTCTTTCTCTGAGCTTATCAGATGGTCTGATGGAAGACGTGTCCCGTTCCCCAAGCTTTGCTTCTCTCTATGAAGTGAGATAACCAACTACTCTCCTATTTATAAATCTGAGTGCTGCACTTCTAAAGATCCCCACAGACAGCTCTGGCTTATATTTTCCTTGGATGTAAGTGAGGTCTCCCTCATGTAGTGTCTATAGGGAGCTCTTTCATGTGCAATATGGAACACAATGAAAGACCTTTCTGCTCTTACTATTTATCATCAAGATATAGACATTAAAAAGGTTTTACAGTATCAGCTTTAAACTGACCCAGTGAATATTTTATTGCTGTAAACCAGCAACTGGGAAAAAGGAACAGACAGGAAGGAAAACATTAGAAAAAATAATAGAATAACTCAGTATTTCTTTATATAAAGAAAAATGGGCTCAGGCTTGTCAGTGTGCCATTTATAAAACACTATCTTACTTTAGTTTTGCTGTTTACTTCAAATGCCAGAGAACCTCTGAATTGGCAAAGATGAATGGAAGTTTTCTGGCATGCTGCATCACCGAGTTCAAAAGAAACAAATGTGATCGGGCCCACTAAAACACGTTCCCTGCTTCACTGTATGCAGCCTCTCTTATGTGTTTGTTTAGCTTCCCTCTAGCCATACAAGACAGAAATGATGATCTGTGAGGCTACCTGGTAAGTTTCCTTCAAAAACATTTGTCTTTTGGCCCATCTCATGCAACAATAATGTCTTCAAAACAGATCTTTGGCTTAATACAATCCTTGCTTTCACGGTAGGCCAAGCTTATAAAAACAATGCTTAAATCTTTTATAGTGAATTACCTCCAAGCTGAAAAGCACTTTGAAAAAGCAGGGTTCTTTATATTAGTAATCTATTTTCAGATGGGGACAATGAAGCAAAAGTGAAATAAGTTTCTTTGGTAAGCAAGTCAGCAGTGGGGCCAGGAATAAAACTCATTAGCATTATAATTTGAGGAATCTTAACCAACATTAGAATATAAAACTCCTGAAAGGGGTATTAAAGTTTTATTTTGATAAAACACAGAATCATAGCATTGTTTCAGCTGGAAGAGATCTTTAAAATCAAGTCCATCCTTTGTCCCAACCCTATCAAAAATCCTACTGCATGTGTGTCCCTTTCCCTCAGCAGCCTTTACAGTCAGGAAAAATCAGGTGCTGTGATGTTTTACCACAGCTGAAGAGCAAGGCATTTCTGCAGAAGTATGACTTTGCACTTTGCACTAGGGAACAGCTGGTTAAATGAGATCTTTGGTGCCAGTTTATGTTGAGTCATAGCAGACTTGTTAAAGCTTACCTGTTTCTGAATCTCTGCAAACTAATAAATAGATGTTCTGGCACAGCTTGACCATGATCTGACAGGCAGGGGCTGCCCACAGGCAAAACAGACAGTGAAAAGACTCTTGGCTGCTGCTATAAATAACAAATGTTACTGCAAGATGTTGCTTGTGTTGTTTATGTGTGAAGGCAATGCTGTTAGGATAGCAGCTGTAGTACGAGATTCTTCTGTAAATGTAGACTCATAGTATCATAGGATTATTATGGTTGGAAAAGACCTTTAAGAGCATTGAGTCCAACGACTAACCTCACACTGCCAAGTCCATCTCTAAACCATGTCCCTCAGCTATGCATCTTTTAAATATCTCCAGGGATGGGAACCCCCCCACTTCCCTGGGCAGCTCAAATCAGTGTCCAACAACCATCTCAGTGAAAAAGCTCTTCCTAGTCTCTAATCTAAACCTCCCCATGTGCAACTTGAGACCATTTCCTCTTGTCCTGTCATTCACTACTTGGGAGAAGAAACCCAAGAAGAATTGCATGGGTATTATGCAATAATACCCAAAGTGCATGTGCATGTACTGCATTGTTGGGAAAAGTGTTACCTTTCACCTATAAAATCAAAGTAATAGTTGTTTTCGTTGGATTGGCATCCGTGTAGTATAGTCTACTGAGCAATGAGAACTCTTGGTGTGAATTTAAGTATTCCTAGATAAGGAGACAGTACCTCAGTACCAGCCTTCAGAGCCTTCAGCTCTGGAAACAGCTACTTCTTTCTTTCTGAACTTTAAGAGTTTAAAGCTACAGTTAATTGGCAACTAATAGATAAGACACTGCTTGCCCCCCTCCTCAGACAAAAAACTAGTGTAAAAAAAAAGTGACTGGCTTTAGGCTACTCACTGTAAACCTGTGGCAAAGGAATGGTCAGTGACAGGAAGGCATGGTCAGGATGTACTCATGCAAAGCCACTAAGTGCTGGGCTCCAGCTTAAACAGTATTTGCTAAAGAAAGTAGTAATGGGTATAAGTGCCTGGAGCAGGCAGGAAGGTGTGAGAGGAATCCTGGCTATGTGATGGAGACCGACTGCCATAGAAAAAGGGTCCTGGGAGTGTTATGTTGGTTAGACCCTTTTGCACTCCATTTTCCCCCTTCTCCCCACTGGTGTGGCAAGCATGTAGGCCACAATATCATGATGGCTGTTGGAGGTGGAAAGGGGCTGATATTTCCAAATCTCAGCCTTAGTAAAGCAATGTGGCATTTGAATGCAAGGATCAAACCCAGTGATTGTTGTTTAAACCCTGCCACTGCTATGCCATCTGTCCTAGTTTCACCTGGAACAGAGTTAATTTCTTCTTAGCAGCTGATAAAGTGCTGTGGTTTGGATTTAGTGAGAGAATAAAGTTGATAACTCTCTGGTGTTTTAGTTGTTGCTAAGAAGTGCTTATCCTAAGCAAAGGACTTTTCAATTTGCCAGACTTTGCCATCAAGGAGGTGTACAAGAAACTGGGAGGGAGCAAAGCCAGGACAGCTAACGTGATCTAGCCAAAGGCTATTCCATACTGTAGGATGTCATGGCCAGTGTATATCCTGAGGAGAGCTGGCAGAGAGAGGCAGATCACTGCTCAGTCATCGATCAGTGGGTGGTGGGCAATTACACTGGGCATCACTCGGGCTTGGGCTTTTTTTTTGCCTTGTTTTCTTTCTCTCCATTTTTTTTTGCATTTTCCTTTTCATTACAATT
>WBNH01006123.1:38267-52070 GCA_013401255.1 Urocolius indicus | reverse complement strand
ATTGGGCTAAACCACCACAGTAGTGAAACAAAACCTGACATTTAAGCAACTCAAGTCCTAATAAGATTTGTTTACATCAGCAGCTCTTCAAAGTGAGAAGAAACACACCTTAGGAAAAACTGACCCACAATGTCTGCCTACATTTAGGACAGCCTACAATGTACAAATGCAAGCGTGAAATACATTTGCTCATGCTGAGCAGAAAGTGGTACAGAAGCAAAACCATATGTGGAATATTTGCCTAAAGGGTGGGTAGAACATACAATAGACAAAGTTTTGCTCTCCTAAGACTGCACATCCTCCAGAAAACACTGAATAGACACAATGCCTTCAGGTAGAGACGCTACAGTCTATTTTCCCATTCTTACTAACAACCAAATGTGTTTGTAGCTTGTGTGCAGTTTTGCTGCTGACTTGCAAGAAATAGCTTTTTAGCCAGGATAAAAGGCAGTATTGCAGGAAAATGCCAAGAGAAACCATACCTGCACGTTCAGTAGGTCAGCACTCAAAACATTTTAATCCAGACGTTGCACACCGCTGCAGGAAGTTTCACTAATGACTGCAGCTTTAAAAGCTTTCTTTGCAAAAATTATCTTAACAAATTCCAGGGCACAGTAACACTAGCATACACTGAGCTGAAGCTGGATATCAAAACCAGCCAGCAATGGCTGCTTTGGAATGTTTTGTTTGTTGAACTTGCAAAACTGGGTAATTCATAATGCCCAATGCACAATTATTAATGCAAATTAACAAAGTCTTGGCATGTTCATTGCAGCAATCACAGGTGGGAAATGAAACTAATTCCATCTGGTTATTTCTGACAGACAGTACTGTGAGGCAGACAACACTGCATGTTCAGTGCAAGTCAAAAACAAGAGATAGACAAACATCACCAACAAGTATCTTGGTTTAAAAATAAAGAGGAAACCTTCCTGAGTAATTCTCTCACAACAAATACGAAAGCAATGAGCATTGTAGGAACAGATTGTAGCCACCACAAGCAGCAAGAGGAAGCTCTACGACTCTAAGAGGGCATAGCAGAAATGCAACTGAGGTTGAAGTGCTACCCACTGCAACCACCTAGCAGAATCAGATGGGGTTGTACAGAAGCCAAGGGGCAGCTTTCCCCTCTTCGTTAAATCACAGCCTCTGTCAAGGCATCCAGCTTCAAGCTGTGGAGATCCCATCCTCACAAAAGGATTCTGCTTTTACCAAAGCAGTGGCCTACCATAGCAGTTTTAGCCTGCTTTGCAGGAGAGTAGCATTGCTACACTTTGCATCCAAATAATGACTCATCGCAACAACAGACTGCTCTCACCAAAACCAAATGACTTGAATACCAACTTGCTCTGAGATGGAAAGAGGAAAGCAGAACCAAGGCTGTTAAAGATAAGAGTGGGAAAAATATCCCCATGATTTAGGATGAAAGATTGTTCCAGATATGACTGCCCTCATAGAAACAGAGGACTGGATTTAATGCCCTGGAAAGCCCTGAAGATAATCTATTCTGAGAGATAAGGCATGTTACTTAGCAAACAATAAATTCTGCAAATGCTACCTTAAAACCTTTGTTTCTGACCAGTCACATGATGTGACAAAACCTTACCCCTTCCCAGACAGAACCTGCACTTACTCATGGCCAGTTTTCCTCTAACTTAGCGTTAACACTACTGTTAAGGCTAAATAACCACTTCCTCCTTCTCTGGTTATTTTTTCATGTAACAGACGTATTTCAAGGTAGGTCTCAGTTGGGAAACTATTCATTCATTTATAGATGAGCAGCACTAGTCTTGGCTTTGTGGTGCCAGCTTGCTGGGGAATTCTGGCTGGCCCACACACTCCTCGCTGATTCACCTGCTTTACGCCAGCTCAGCCTGGGCAGCAAAGTGCTAGGCAAAGGCCTCAAGTCAGAAGGAAAAGAAGCAAGCAAAAAGAGCATATAAACCAGGAGTCAGGGTGGCCAGTGAGCAAAGATTTTGCTTTCAGCTGCTGCTAAGGATTGCCCAACAGTCAAGACTGCAGGAGGCCTCTTGATCCATAAGCCTTGTGTAAAAGCAAATAACTAACCTCAGTTTGGAAGTTTCCTATGTTGAAATCCTCAACAAGCAGAAGCGGGTCCACTGTAAGCTCTGTCCCGAAGCCATGCAGCATTCTTTGGATTCACATACATCTTGCACGGTTTTAGGTTTGTGTGCACTTGCATAGATTTTGATGTTTTTTATATACAAATGGTGGAGCCCGTTGTTTCAATCCCACTTGAAGATTCTGTCACCCTTTACAAGTTTTCAGAATGGAAAAGACATAATTTCCCTCTTCATGAACAAGCAACCAGAGAACTACAGGCTGGACAGCCTCACCCCTACCCCTGATGAGGCAAATCCTCCTGGAAAGCAGCTCCTAACACACAAAGGAGATGATGGGAGCAATCAGTATCAATTTACAAAAGGGAAATCACGCCTGCTCAGTCCCAGAGCTTTCCTTCATGAGAGGACTGGCATGATGGATGAGGGGAGCACAAGGGATGCTGCTTCTCTTGAGAATGCACTTGAAAAGCGCATTCCATACCATCTTCCATAACACCCACACAGGAAAACTGAGGAAGCACCATGTGACAAGCAGGGCTGTGGATGGAAAACTTGAATAGGCCAGCTCAAAGGGCTGTGACAAGCAGCAAAGTTCAGCTGCAGGTCAATGATGGAGGCAGAGCCCAGGGAGGCTGGGGCTAATACTATCCAGCATCTTTGTTAGGGACCTGGGCAGAGTGCACTCTCAGCCTGTCTGTGACCAACACAATACTGGGTGCAGTGGTGCTGCCAGTCAGAGAGATCTCAACAGGCTGCAGAAACAGGGCAGCAGAAACCTCACGAAGTTCAACACAGAAGGGAAAAGCTTTTTTGGCATTTAACTAATTTCCCAATTTTCAATGGCAGCCCATTGTACCCTGTCCTGCCCCTGGGCACCACTGAGAGCACTCTGGCTCCTTCATCTCTACTGCCCAGACACCCCCGAGCCCTCTCCTCTCCAGGCTGAACTGCCCCGGCTCTCCCAGCTTCTTCTCACATCTCAGTTGCTCCAGACTCTCAGGCATTTTTTGCAACCTTGGTGGACTCACTACAGCCTGTCCATATCTCTCCTACCCTGGACCCAGCGCTCCAGACATGTCTCCCCAGGGCTGAGCAGGGGGGCAGGATCATCTCTGTCAACTCCTTGGCAGCCCAGGGTGCTAGTGCACAGCCAACCTGGTGTCCAACAGGATCCCCAGGTCCTTCTCTCTGGGGTCTCCAACCTCATAACAGTATGGGACAGAATGAAGTAACTCCAGCAGAAGGCCACAAACGTGACTGAGGGACTGGATCATCTGATGTAGGAGAAGCTAAGAGAGCCTGGGCTGTTCAGCCTGGGGAAGTGATGGCTCAGGATGATCTGATCTGTGGCATAAGTGTCTGATGTAAGGGCAGCCAGAGGACTGAGCTCGTCTCTTCTCAATGGCAGCAGTGACGAGAGTCAATGGGCAGAAGGTAAGTTAAAGGCTTTTTCACTGTAAGAGTGATGAAACATGGGAACACGTTGCCCTGAGAGGTTGCAGTGTCTGCACTACAGGTATACAAACCCAGAACATCTGCAAAAACCCCACCACCTCCAGGAACATAAAATCCCTTTCAGGTACCCCACAGAACACATACACTCCTTGAGAGGTTCTAGTTCATTCTTTGCCACAGATTTCATAGGCAGCCTTTAGTAGAACAACCTCTGGCTCTCTAGTCTTCTTCCAAGCTTTGTCTATCACATCCACCTGGTCTGTGTTTGTGGGTTTCAGCTCTGCATCTCATATGCTTCTAGTCTAAGTGATGCACTGTCAATCACTTTCTGCCTTCTATTTATGGTTGGATGCAGTGTCACATTACATCTCATCTATATTATTAATGGCCAGCTGCTGCCAAAAGCAGTACCCTGACCTCTTCCCACCATTCCATGTGCTTCTGCCAACGTGTGCCAGGTCCAGCAATCAGGGAACTACAGCACATGCTGGTGCATCAAACCAATCTCAAAGAAACGATCACTTGTCCATCCTACCAGTAAGTACTTCATCTTGGGCCTCTGCAATCGTCAGACATGCTGCAAACAATCTAGGTTATGAGTTTGAAGCTTGACACATGGAGGCAGGTATGTGGGAGGAGGAGTAACCCTCTCAGTGACAATCTGTTAGCATTACATATAAGGTGAAAGCGCAGCCTATGATGAAAGAGTTGTCTCAAGCCAATTGCTGCAGTGCTTGATTATTTACCCTTGCCTCCAAGTGATCACGACTCTGGACAGGGGAGAACAGATAGCTTTGTGGGTATTTGCTTATGGAAATGTCCTGGCAGTGGTTAAAGATTGTATGGCTACATAGGTATCATGAGATCTTAAGTCCTAAGCTAGGGTCAATGTAACAGGAATTCCTGTGAAAAGGGATACCACTCCACTTCAGTGGCTTTTCATTTTCTGCTGCAGCAATTCACACAAAAGCACAAAGCAATTTTTGCCTCAAGGACACTCACGGGAACAAAGAGCTGCTACCTATAAAGAGATAATGGTATCCAAGGACCAGCAGAGAAAAACTATGGGATACTTACAATATATGGGCCAACACACTCAAATTGTTCTATGTGTAGCACTGTCAGAACAGAGAACAGTGAATGCTTGTTAAGAGTTCCAAAGAATGAGAAACCATTCATGAACTCCTCACAGACAAAGAGGAAAAACCTAAGTGCCCAAGGGAGTCCTGCTGCATGGATACAACGTGGAGTACATTTGTCCATGCTCCAGATGAGCAACTTGAAGAAAACAGCAGTTCTGAGATACAAAGAATACAAACCTCAAGGAATAGAGGAAAAGACACTGAGCAACAGAACATCAGGTTAGGGCAGCACTATAAGAATTTGTCACTTTTTCTGTTCCATGTTTATTTACAGGCATCTCAGGAAAGGCATGCAGAGTAGGTGTTTTCAGAAGGTTAGTGACACTTGCAGCTACTACCAAGTCAAAAGATCGTATCCAATGCATTCTCCATTGTACACATATGGGAATAAACAGGACTGAAGTCAGTCAGTCTCTTACAGACACTTTTGCACTGTCTAGTGATGAACCCAGCAGGCAGGTATCATAGAATCACAGAATGGTGAGGTTGGAAGGGACCTTTAGAGATCATCTAGTCCAATCCCCCTGCAGATGTAGGTTCACCTAGATCAGGTCACATAGGAACATGTCCAGGTGGGGCTTGAAGACCTCCAAGGAAGGAACCTCCACAACCCCTCTCGGCAGCCTGGGCCAGGGCTCCCTCACCCTTACAGTGAAAGAGTCGGTTCTTATGTTTAAATGGAACTTTTTGTGTTCCAGCTTCATCCCATCACCCCTTGTCCTGTTGCCAGCTACCATAGAAATAAAGGATGCCGCAACCTCCTGACACCCACCATTGCATCAGACACCTAGAGCTACAGTGTTAACTCTGACAACAGAAACCTCACTGGACTTTGGGATGTCTGCATTACTATCACTTGTGGTGGAAGTTAAATTGTAAAATTGATTTGGCATCATGACAAGTTTATTCAATGCAAACAGTCTTCTGGAGACAGCAGTTTTGCACAGCTAAGTTTCGAACCCACTACTTCAGAAGTGGGGGTAGGCTTCCAAGCAATGTCCATTTCCACAGGCTGGCAGGAGACTTTTGTGTCTTATTTCAGTGCTTCATAGCTGCTTGGACTGGGACAGGATACTCCAGGCTGTGAAAGTAATGCACTGAGCTGTCCGTCTTTACATTTCTCCCAGTCTGCAAAGAAACACCTGAACAGGACTGACAGGACTCTGCAGTTTCACTTCTATCCACAAAATTACTGTGGTATTTGCTACCATCTTTCATACTGTTTAATGCCATCAATTAATAACAAAATGTCTTAAAATTAGCAGTGTCTGTAGTCTCAGCTATCTTTATAACTGTTTTATGTAACACTTGAACAGATATTAAACTCCAGCTAAATTTTATCTATATTGATAGCAATAAGCCTGACAAATCCATCAAGTAGATGGCTCAGGCTCAGGTCTTATGAGTTCTGCTAAAGGAAAACACCCAAGTGAAATTCTGAGTTTCAGTGGCTGGTTTTAGCAACATTTGTGGCCCAGAAAACTATCATGTGAAAGCGGCAACCAAACCTCAAAATGGAGCAGTGTTGCCTATTACATGACAATACAAAGGATGAAGCAGGAGCAGTGGGTAGAGGGTACATATAACTACTTCACAAATACACATGCATGTAGCTTCAACACCTCTAGAGCTACATTTTGCTAGACAGACTAATTAGAAGTAAATTACTGATCTGCAAGCAGAAATACACATTTTGTTGGTAGTAACTCACTTTTATTCCCAAAATGCAGGTACAGTTACATGAATAATGTTCAAAAATTGCATGAAACCTGAAGTTTTATTATTGAATACACATGGTTTAGATACCAATCCTGCAGCTCATATTGTAAGGCCCATGCCTGAACTGTTCAAGTCTTAAGAAGTGATTGTGGCAGCCATTTAACAAACTCTCCAGTGAGCTGAGTGAAATGATGGCCTGGAGAAAATGAGTACTTAAAATGGCAAAGTTAGAAAAACACATCCTTTACTCAAGAGGGCACATGTATGTCCCTTTGCATAAAGAAGTATTTTGGTGGCAGGCTTACAGTTCCAGCCTGTCCCTCTCTCCCTGTGTTGCATATCAGAACAACCTAAGTGTCAGAGAATGTTCTGCCTCAATTTACCTTGGGAAGAAAAAACTGAAACATCTAGAAGGAAACAATAAACTCCACAAAAACAACCACACTGTTGCCCCTCATTTATATAGCTCTACATGTCAACACTTTTACAGGTAAAGCTACAGTGAGACTCAAGCCCTTCTGCAGATGAAATGGAAGCCTTTGTACATGGATGTTTTTCATCAGTTAGGTTACTAAATGAGAAAACTCTTCTTTGGGAACACAATGATCAAGTGCAATGTTTCAACTCACAGATCCTAAATATGTACATCTAAGCCTTGATACTACCAACTCGGCAAAGGTCCCATCATGTGGTCATCCCCTTCCTACACTTGATTCCACTTCAAAGCTTATAAAGATGACTTTTCCCCTCATTAGGACAGTCAAGCATTAGAACAGGTTGCCCAGTCTCTTTCCTTGGGGGTTTTCAAGACCAGGCTGGAGACAACTCTGAGCAAATTGCCCAGATTTCTGAGCAGAGCCTGCTGTCAGTAGAAGGTTGGATCAGAGACCTCCTGAGCTCCTTTGCACACCAAATTCTTTCATAATCCTGTCTCTTGAGGTTTCTTAGGGTGGTCCTGAAAAAATACTTATCTGTTCACTTCCTTCTCCCCGCTTGCTGCTTCTGAGAAAAATACTGGGTAAGGTTTGGTTCTCTTTATTACTACATAATGTTAAACCCCCCCCCACAAAAGCCCACAGTAAACTAAAATCAGCCTCAGTTTTTTTGGAGAGGCTGCCTGAGTGTGTTGAAAGGGCCTAAGTGGCAAGTACCACAAGCTGAATTTTAATGCAGCTGACTCATGTTCTATCCATCCACCTGCACCTCTTCACCAGGAAAAGACTGGAAAAGGGAAGCAGATGATACACAGTATTTCACAGGGGATATTGTTAATGTGGATCTTTCAGCCCTTTGGTTTGCAACGCGGCTCTCTACATCTGCAGTGGCACACCTGAGGGGAAACAACTTGTTGCCTTTCTTAAGTAGCCATTTGATGTCAGTTTTGCCAGTGAAGTCACAGTGTATCACCTGGGGACCTCCTCAACATTGTAAACACTAAGGAAATTCTAAACTAGAAAGGGATTTCAACTGCATCTCCAACAAAAGGAGCAGATGACACTTTTTTCCCCAAAAGCAGTGACTCTGGATACCACAGAAGGCTTAGAAGGATATCAGGTGATGACTCTCCCTGGGGTGATTTTGCTTTCTCCAGTCTGCTATCTGCTCCATGCTTCTGTCAGATGCTATCATGCCACGGCAGGAACAGCAAAGCAGAGGTGCAGCCAGAGTTAATCTGTACAGTCTTGGGGGCTTCTGAAGTGCAACACTGTGGCTTTCCCTTCTGCCACATTTGCTGCAGAAGTAATAGCCCCCAGTAAGTGGAAATGACCCTAGAAAGTCCAGGGGGCACAACATGTCAGGACAGACAGATAATGACATAAGATTGCCAAGGCAGCTTCTGATCAGCCCTTAGATCTCTGAACTAGAGGGACAAACGGCTTCAGAAGCCTGAGCACTCTTGCCCAAGGTGAGCACAGAACCTCTACAAGAAGCACAGAAGATCAGATGTAGCTACATTTTTGAGGGTTCTGAGACAAAAGAAGAGAAAGGTTATTTTAGCTTCTGTCCAATGGCTCAGGTCCATGCTACTGCTGCTGTGTTATCTGCTGAAATCACACACTAACTGAATGTATTTACAACGGAGTGAAACTGATTCTCATTCTCCTTGGAGCAGAGTGGATGACTGGCAGCAGGAAGCACCAACAGTACCCCTGGGCAGTCATCCCTGCTCAAGAACCACTCTCTGTGCAGTGACTTTTCTAAAGGACCAAGTCATCAGAAAAACAAGATGGGCACTGATGCTCCAAGGCTGTAGGAGGAGAGCTGCCAGGTGGGGAATGCCTCAGCTGGAGAGACATGCTCACCAGAACTTCACCGAGAGAACTTCCATTTTCAAGGAGTACTACACAGCATGACCACAACAGTTAATATCACTTCTGTCTTACCTGAAGTGCACTTTCAGCTGGACATTTTCTAAACTCTTTCCGGTTCATTTCCACCACAAAGTACAGCATTAGGCTAAACTTCTTGCAATGTTCTGAAATCTCTTGCCAAGGAAGACTAGAAGTGTAACTAACGAGCGATTATATCCTACTGTGGGGTCTGAGATGAAACCAGGTAACAGTGGCAGGCCAAGCACCACAAGAAAAGATTCTTATGCACAATTTGTGATATGAATGGGTCAACAGCAAAATATTAACACAGGCTGGGGCTTCTGGCCAGGAAAAAGATCAGGAAGAAACTCAGTGTTTCAACAGTTCCACCATCTATCTAAAATCCCTCTGATGTGTTAGAGATAACTCCCAAGTCCCAAGCAGTAAGCCCCACAAACATCAATGATATCCCACACACAGAGAACTCCACAAAACTCTATTACAACAGAAAAATCCCCCCTCTTTTATAGCATATGCAGAATGCTATATTGCTATTTTTCCCCTTCCATGGCTTGTGAGAAAAATGGAGGGAACACAATCAGTGACTTCAGCACATCACTTGAGAGTTTATACTCTCACCAAGGAAGTGAGAAAGTTGAATTCCCAAATCTACACCAGGTTCATAGATACCTCTAAGAAATATTGTACAAAACCTGCTCCAAAATGAAACAAACAAAAAACCAATTAGTTAAGGCTAAGATCAAACATGGGGGGAAAATATTGTGCTCAACAGGATGGACTGATGTGAATCACCAGTTTTAATCATGATTTAGATCAGTCAGCAGGAAACCTCGATTTAATCTATTTTGACCTTATTTTGTATCTCAAAAGCTCTGTACTCCCTGGCTGTTAAAACATCTCCATTTACCACCGTATTAATGATCATGCTACCTTTAATACTGCTTCCTGCAGGGGAGGCTATTACACATTTATGCACAGTGCTTAAAGCAATAGCACAGCCTCATAAAAACATAAAGGTTAAATGTAAAAAAAAAAAAAAAAAAAGGTTATTAGGTAGCATTATTAGATCATATATTTCTTAAACATTATGTCCTGAAAATGAAAGCTAAAATTCAGCTACACTCACAAAGTTTAAGACTCCTAGCTGAAAGAAGCTTAACATTCAAACAGAAAAAGGAAAGTTGTAATGAACATGAACTATAGATGACTTGTTTAAGCATTGCCACATAATGTTGTTGAACTGATTTTCTGGTCAGACTTTCAGAAATCCAAACAACAATAAAGTGCACTCAAAGAAATGGGGCTGAGTCAGTTCGATCATCTACTGACACCAGAGGAGAAGCGGTCCTGCTCCTCTCCCAGACACGCATGCTTCTGCTTCTTCCCATACTTGCCTGACACCTTGGCACACCAATTCAAGTTCTTAACCCCACAGAAATTCACTCCACAGAAGGAAAAACTTGAAGTTTTATTCCAGCAGGTCAGTAAGCTGAATAACCTCTCTGAGGGGCAAGACATGAGGAGTTGGCACAGAGGTGGCCAACTGCCTGCTCAAGATCCAAGAGAAGTGGAACTGTATTTCTCAGCAACAGCAAAGGGTCAGAACTGCACCAGACAAGGATATAGTGTGAGGAGAAGCTGAGTCAATCCCATAGCTTGCTGGTTTTGGAAGGAGGAATAGGCCATCTTCCCATGGATTCCCACAACTGGTTCTGCTCTGCCCCGCACCATCCCTTGCACTGACTCTAGTCTCTGTTGGATCTTCCCATTAGCAGACACAACTGTTGACCCCACAGGGAGCTCTTCACTCCCTCCATAAGCCAGCGTGCTGAAGCAACTCCCAGCAGAAAGTCAGGGAGCACCTACACAAAGGCAGGAGCAGGCTCCCCTCTTCT
Source organism: Urocolius indicus (assembly GCA_013401255.1). Lineage (NCBI taxonomy): Eukaryota > Metazoa > Chordata > Aves > Coliiformes > Coliidae > Urocolius > Urocolius indicus. The sequence continues at coordinate 41,442 of WBNH01006123.1, read as the reverse complement.
AGGAGGCTGGCAGCTGTTAGACCACCTCAGCTACTGCCCATCATCTCTCAATCCATAATTAAAGTCAGCTTTGAATTTAAATCAAGCTATGCCAAGCAAATTCAGGGATACTGTGTCCCTACCTAGCTTCTACCCCACCTCTCCCCGAACGTGATCATCCTCTTTCCCACACAGCAGCCCAGGTACTTCTCTTATTCTTCAGCAAGTTAGTCAAAAACACCCCACCAACGCAAACCCTCATCATTTGCCCATTGGTTCTGCCTGTTCAGCATCCTGGCAAATGCCTGTTGCAACCTGACTGCTACATCCTGCCACGGAGCAAAATAAAGTAACAGCAGGAACTGAGCAGTTCTGGAAATTCCAGCAGGTATTTACCTGCCTATCTTTTCACCACAGAAGCCTGACCTGCAGCTCTGCAAGTTTTTGGAATCGGAAGATCTCATTCTCACTTACATTGTGTTCAAACATTATAATGGCGGAATAAACAAAACCCATTCTCTTTCAACTGCTAATCAAGCTTTTCAGTCAAAAATCTTCTCTTCTCAATAGGCCTTAAAATACTACTGTTTGGAAAAAAATATCTGTCAGCACTCACTCCACCACAAAGACTGAATAAGCAGCTTAATGCATGATATGGTAATATTCACAAAGCTTGAGCTCATCTTAAGTTAGAGATGTTTCCTTTCTGATTTAGGACTAGAACAATCTTCTAACGTGTTGGAATAATCAGACTCAAGCCAATCACGTGGGCATGCTTTGAAGTAAAATGAAACCCTAACACAGGTTACTAATCCCAAGTCTAAAGTCAGTTTAATATATATTCAAAATCCTTTTTTGTGTGTGTATGTGTGTCTCGCCTGTATTCAAATCCGTACACTTCCACAAAAGTGAAACAGCATTTTTTTGTCAGTTTAGTTTCACTTTCTGGACTCATTTACTTGCTAACTAATCTCAGAGCTCCTGTCTGAAGAGCCTTCCTGTCAAATTCACAAAGTTGCATATTCATATTGTTTATTTTTGGAGGTTTATCTCTCTAGCCCTAAAACCTATTCGATTCTCTAGAATGTAACATTTTAGCATCTTTCCAGACTGAAGGATGAGTTCCTGTGTACGCCTTCAGAAGAGCTGGCACAAGATTTTACACTGAGGAGGGATGAGGAAGAAGACAGGAGTCACAACAGTAGTCTTACTTCCCACCCACGGTTTTGGTCCCAGGACCTTGGCTGCCCAAATGCCCAGTGTCCCCCGGGCAGCCCCCAGAGTGGCACCATGAGGTGCTTTACTTCCCTCACACGGCATGATGAGGTGCTTTACTGCCCTCACACACCCCTCACCTTCAGCTCCTCTAGGCAGACAGCTGATGTCAGAACTCCGGTGGCAAATCCCTGCTAAGGAGACTTCTTAGCCTCTCTTCCACATAATTTCCTAAACTGGGCCTACAAACCATACTGAGGACATTGGTCCTAGCTGAAATCCCTGAAAGGAAGTATCTGTTTTAGAACTCCAGATTGTTTCCCAATGCAGAAGGCAGTGCAGCCACGCAAAGGGTCGTCTGCAGGGTTCAATTGCTGCGAAGGAACGTCACGCCACTGCTGTCTGCCCTGTGCTACTGAACTCATCCCACAGGTGGATCAAAGCACTCACAGCCCCTTAACTTGAAATAAAGAAGCCAAAATAGGACAAAGACTCCATCTTAGGTTTTTTTTTGAAATCACAAAATACTGAGTGGAAAAAAACCCCACCCTCTTCCACTCCTATTGAAATATCAAGAGCAAGATGTAATAAAAGCTTTACCCACTGGAATGACATCCATAAACTGAAAAACAAAACCTGTCTGACCTCCATAACCCACAAACTTTTTATTGCTCTCTGCAGCACGGATCCCCTACCACTCTCACTGCTGCAACGTCGATGTACAGACGTGACAGGCCAGAATAGGAAGTAATTGGGCGTACTGCCTGTGGCTCTGTAGCAACATGGCGAACCTCAGCTCCCCCCACAACACAGCCAGCACCAGCATTTCACAACAACAACGCCGTGTTTAATTAGCACAACTCACAAGGAATCGCTAAAACTTGACACAAAGATCCTGAGCACTGTGATGCCCAGATAAGTGTGGGCCCCGCTACGTCTCTCCAGCTTCACAGATCACAGGAGCTTAACAGCCACAATTGATTAGCCAAGAAATTACTCAGGGATCAGATCTGTAATTCTCTGCCCCACGAGATACAGGAAAACAACACAGACAGGCAGACGCTCCTTAACTTGTAAGGCCTGTGTGTTTTGTACCAGTAACAGGAAGAATGATACAGTTTTCATGTGGGAAGGAAGGATAAGAGAAAAAAAAAATCACATGTATTAATGAAGTTTAATGGAAGGAACCTCATATGTAAAAAATTCTAACCCTGACAGCTCCAACTGCCCTCACCCTGGCTGCAACAAACACCCCGTTCCACAGAACACATTTTTTCTTAACAGTCCACCTCTCAAACCAGCATTTCCAATTCATTTGTCAACACTGACTAGCAAGTTACCTCAAGATTTGAATAACTTGAAGAAAAACTAATGAAATACCTATTAATCTGTTCTAACTTGCCTCCTAATAAGCAAAAGAGCTGCTCTTCCAGATCCTATTGTGATGGACATATCCACACGTCAATAATCAAATCCATCTATCACCCTACCTCCCACGCAATAAAAGAGGTCAGTAACCCTTTGCCCGTTTCCTCCAACTCCCTTGAACGGTCCTCTCTTTTCCAGGAGGCTGGAAGAGCTGCTCTTCTATCTATACAGGCAACTCCCATTTGTTTTAATGACTACAAAAAGATATTTAAAGAAAACAAACGTTTTGTTTCATCCTCCAGCACCGGTGTCCCGATGAAAACCCAGGAGGAACGGTTCTTTCACGCTGTGACGAACACAGGAGCCCGAACGCCACGTGCCCCCCTCCATCCCTCAGAGGTTACGGTCCCCCTCGCTACAGCAGGTGAGGCCGCCCCGCTTTCCACCCCTCAAACATGGACCCCGTCCCAAGGAAGGCGCGGGCCTTGCTCCGCTGCTCCCTCCCACCCCCGCCGCTCGGGAGCGGGGCCCCGTCCCCCGCCGAGCCCAGGGCTCCCCTCCAGCACCCCCCCCGAGCGGGCTGCCGCCGGTACCGCCTCGGCTCCACGGCTCG
>WBNH01006123.1:0-37968 GCA_013401255.1 Urocolius indicus | reverse complement strand
CGGGAAGCCTCCCGGCCGCGTGCAGGCGCCGCCCCCGCGCCCGCCCCGGCTTCGGCCCCGCAGAGCCCCGGCCCGGGCCCCCGATCGGCTGCGGGAATGAGGCGCGTCGGGCTCGGCGCCGCTCCCTCCCGCCCGGCTCCTGACCCGGCGCCCGTACTCACGCGCGGAGCCGCGCAGGCGGTGGGAGGTGTCTCGGAGACGACGAGGCGAACGGTGAAGTCCTCGGGGAACGGCTGTTGAGCTGCTGCTGCGGCGGGTGACGCTCCGGGCTGGGATAACACAACAATGCTTTAACAACACCATCTCGGTCCTACGTAAAAAGAAATAAAACCAAAGAAACATCCCTTCCCCCTCCCCCCGATCCAAGCGCCCAGGCCTAACGCCGCCTCTTCTCCCTGAGCCCCCCCCGGCTGTCTCACCTGCCCGGGCTCGGTGCTGTCGCGGGGCGGGTACGGGGGCAGCGCAGCCCGGGGCAGAGCTCCCGCTGCACGCGGCTGGCGTTACAACGGCTCGTTACCGCGCTAGCGTCCGCCAGATACTTGGGGAGAGCCTCGGCGCCCCCCGTCGCTGCTGGAAATCCTGCCCCTGGCCGGGCCCCGAAAGGCCCAGACCCGCCCCGGTCCCTGCCACCGGGACCGAGCTCACGGCGGGGCGAAGCGAGCTCCCGTCTCCCCTGGCCGCCGAGGACCTTTGTGCTTCAGTGACAAAGGGGGAGCGGGGGCTGCCGCGGCCCTGACNATGGTTACGCCGCGCCGCCACGGCGGCGCCCGTCCGCGAGGGGACCGGCGGCTGCGGCGCCGCGGGCAGGCCCGGCCGGGGCTGCCCCCGTGAGACCGACACAGCCCGCGGGTGTGCTCCCGCCCCTTGGCGGCCGCATCCGCAAGCTTCGCCTCGCAACACCGGGCACCGGCGACGCGTCTCGCCGGCTTCTATTGTAGAGCAGGCGGTGCCCCATCCCTGCCCATCCTGCTCCCGCTTGAGAAAGCCTCCGCCGAGGCCGGGGAAATGCATCATCTCAGGTATTATCACCCCGAACCCCTCCAGTCCTTTACACCATTCGAGACAGTTAAGGGCTTGGCGGTTGGGGTCGGTGGGCTGTGACGTGTCTGGCTTTCAGGGTACGGCGAGGATCGGAGGCGAGCTCCAGCAGCCAGCGGCGGGTGAGCAGCTCAGGAAGCATCAGCACAAGGAGAGCGGCGAGCAGCAGGAGATCCTCCACGGCTTCCACGGGCAAAGCTGTGGCCAAGGGCTGGGCTGGGGGTAACCAGGATGCCGTACGGGTGAGAGGCCGCTTAAGCTAGTACCGAAACGTTGTACACGTGAGTTACTGCGGATGTTAAAAGCTGTCAGGAAGGGAGAGAAGGAAAGAAAAGGCATGTCTGAAAGTGAAGAAAAGTGGAGAAAGAAAATGATCCCAGAGTGCTGAAATGATTGACGTCCAAAACCAATCTGCAAGGATCAGAGTACTAACAAAATTAGAGTAACAGTTCTCCTCCTAACCTGGGTACCTGCTGTCAAACCTGCACGAGGTCTGTTGATGGAGGAACCTGTCTGTCTTCACCTCAGACTTAGAACATCCCCATAACATAGTCCCAAAAGGCTGTGCTGAACGCCTTCCTACCAGACAACGTTTTGAGCACAATCAAACCAGAGATCTATTTGCTTCTCCCACTACTTTTGCAGTACTGTTAATTTGATACAGCCAATGAGCTGCCAGTGATGTGGCAGTCCCTGTAGAATAAAGAAGTCAGAAAAGACAACAGGGCTGACAAAGAAGGAGCAGGGGCTCCCGTAGTGAGACAGAGGCTTTTCCAGGTGCTTTGCTGTCATTTTTATCCAGGGAATTCCAAAGAAGTCTCAGGCAATGGTGAGAGCCTTCTCAGGGCTCAACCCTAAGGGGAAAGCAGGGATGCAGCCCCCTGCACAGAATCTTAAGGGTTGGAAGGGACCTCCAAAGATCATTTAGTCCAACCCCCTTCCCTGGTGAACATTCGGAGAGGGGTTACCTGTGTCTCCTGTCAGGTTCCTGCCTGGACTGGGGTCTTCTTTTAGTTCCAGATAAGAGGAAATGTTGCAAGTGCCATCACCGTGCTTGTTCTGGGAACAGAGGCGAAACTATCATCACTAAATGTTTCCTCAGGTTTTTGATGATGAAGGAAAGGACGTGACACCCCAGCCACTCTTCCATTCAGCTCCAAGCCGTGGTGCACCCAGGCAGGGTGAGCTCTCATCACTGAGTACTCATTGTGAGGCCAGAGAAACTGGTTTTCTCGCTTCCTTGCCCACCCAGCAGACACCAGGAGTGAATGTCAGCTGGGGTTCATTGCCAAGGTAAGTCCACATGCCATCTCAAACCCTGGGTCACCCTGCAGCTATTGCACGTTTGCTCATCTGAGAGGCCAGGAGCTGGAATTGTTGTGCAGGGCTAATAATTGCTCTCTGCTGTCAGAACACAGAACCATGCCTGTCACAGACACTTAAAATAGGAGGAACCCTCCTTTTGGGAGACAAGAGCTCTCCATTTAAAACATTACTTAAATGACATTAAAATTACTTTGGTTTTACATACAAATCTTCACATCTGTCTGGTTTCAAATGCCTTTTGAATCTTTGTAATTGCTCACACTCAGCTTTTGGCAGAGAGGAAACCTGCTGATAAACCTCCCAGCACTACCTAAGCTTGGAGTTGTGCTTGCAGCTGCCAGAGCTCTCCCTGCTGTGAATGTTACCTTCTAGCTGTTAACAAGCTAACCCCTCGTGCATCTAAGGACATTGCAGTGCTATCTGCTGCCTGCATCCTCAAACAGTGGGGAGCCAACCCCTCCCAGGATTATAGGCTAGGAAGGAGCCTGAGAGCTCCACCAGCTATTTAATGCCTCAGGGTGTGCTGTCAGAGGAATTTTAGGTCTTTTTTTTCCCCATTATTTTCTTTCCTAAGCTTCCCTGTATGGGGAAAGCATCCCTGGATGAGCTATGACAGTCTGCTGGGGCTTACCCACACAGCACTGCTGCTGGTTTTGAGGTGCTTTGCTCACTGATATCTGGACTCTCACAGGCTATTTCTGCTTATTTCCTTGCTCCTGAAGGACAGATGGCAGTAGCAGTACTTCTGTCTCAAACACATCAGCAGCCGAGGTGGTGCTGGATGAGCCACTAGCACCTGGCTCACACCGGGACACGACTGTCGGTGTGTCTGGCAAAGAACATGAGCCAGGTAATTACACATTAAACTGTTTCCTGGAGCACTGGGATTTGTGAGACACTGCAGTCTGTGGATGTGACATGCTCGGCATGTCAGAGGAACTTGGTGCCTCACAAGTTTTGGCTCCTGATCGTTACAACACCTTTAAATGTAGAGCAGAGAAGGTCTCACTTGGTAACCTCATGGAATTTTTTTAGATGAGCAAGTGAAGCAAGGGGAGAGCAAAGAAGAACTGACAAAAGAAGACTTAGATAGAAGAGTGGATATTTACCTCACAGAGACAGAAACACTCTGGCTATTGCATATGCCAGCTGTTGTGGTGTCTGTAGAATCAGAAGAGGCTGGAAGAGTCCTGTAAGTGCATCAGTAGCTGTGTATGTGTGTGTAGTATGCTCAGCACATCCAACTTCTGCCCATCACAAAGCCCTCAACAGGCTGCTCACACACATAGGTACAGTGTTCCAGCTACTAAGATTTGTCATTTCACCTTTGTCTAAAGCCATATTGAGCCTGAGTCTCTCTTGACAAGACAGCCTAAATTCCTTCCAACTCCATCTCACTGACCAAATTCATGCCCTCCTCACTGACAAGGCAGGTTAGCAAAGGGAGGGGAGGCAAGACAGACACACACAGAGGATGGGGGAATAGAAGAGAGGGGAGTGTGGTATCCATGAATTACATGATTTCATTGTAATGGAACCGGTAAGCAATTGCAAAGCTCTGCATCGATGCTTGTGTGTGGCTTCACAGCTAATCCTTTATTAGTTACAAAGACAGAAACAAACCAGGCAGGCCTTGGCTTCCTATGAAACTCTCCACAATGCCTCTAGCTAGAAGAAATCTCACCTCACCACAAGTGACCTTGCCTGTTAAAATAACGTGTCTCCTCTTTGCTGCATCTAGTGTGTACCACATCAGAGTCTCCTCCCTGGCCTACCATGAACTTTGTCAAGGAGTTAACCCACAACACATAGTTGTTTGTCACACTCCCAGAACCTGACTGGGACAGAGTGCAGCAAAGTTCTCTTCACAACAGATGTCAAGAGTAATAAACTTGTCCCACGGCTTTTGGAGATGTAAGCCCCAAAGCCTGAGGTGCAGGGTACTGCAGCTGGCAAGTCAGACAACTTACCCAAGTGAGTTTTCTTCTGCCAGTACACACACCACTGCCTATGAATCACAGTGCTGTGATTTAGGGGAAGGAGGAGGTAGAGCTTCCCATGAATCACTTGGTGTACACAGCACATTCTGCCAAATGTATGGGAACAGAGAGCAGCTTCCTGAGTGCAGCAGACCTGTTGGGGGACTAAGGAGGGGAGTATAACCCGCATCTGCTGTACCAGTACTGAAACCAAAAGAAGCAGTTTCACCATTCCCAAAGAACCCAAAGGATGGACCAAATAAAAATGTCCTGATTTCGTGTTTGTCTCATAGATGCACTGCCTTTCCCTCCCAAGCAACAAGAGCTGCATGGTTCTGGGCTCCTCTGAACTCCAGCAGAGCATAAGGGAAGCAAAAGCAGGGGTGGTCCTAGTGTCCACTGCTACAGGCAGCACAGCATGGGCACACAAGGTTGCTGAAAGATGAAATGAAACCTAGCAACCAAAAAAAAAACCCCAGCAGGACATTTAGGTCTTGAAATACCCTCTCCTGATCACCTTGTGCTTAAATACACTGAGATGCTGAATGAATAAGTTCTTCAGTCAACAGACACATCTCTTTCTTTCTCGAGGGAGCGGAATGGGATTTATGTCGCTATCTGCAAAAGCAGAGCTGAGAACGATCGCATTGCAGAGAAAACGATGCAAACCATCAACGAAGCTGCAAAGAACAAGCAAGTGCAATGTGACAAAATCACCATGGAAGATACAGGTAAACCTTCAGACCTCTGCTTCACCTTCAACTTTGCCTTCAAATATGAAAAGACCCAGTTCCCTTTCCCCCCCTTTACTTTTCAGTGCTGCTGGTTTCTATTTCTATTTGCCCTAATGTAAAGAACAGAAGCTCTGTTATGAGATGTAAGATCTTGAGGAAAGCAGAAACTCTTGGCAGCCTCACAGGACAGGTGCATTTTACAAAACATTCAGCCTCACTGCTCTATAAAAATGACAGAGGAATAGCTAGGTTTTAGCTTTGCCTCACTGTGGACACTTTTTATGCAGGACGCCAAACAAAACTATGGGCAATGCTCTTCTAAACATCTTTCCTTTGTATTTGTTAGTGTATATAAACTGATCAGGGAAAAAAGAAGGAGTAAAATAGATTTTAATCTGATTTGAAAACATACCTTCCCCTTTTTTTGTGTGCCTTGAGCATCATCAGGGCTCAGTCCAACTCATGGCTGTAAAGTTGAGCAGGCAAAGTGAAGACTATGGGGAGCTGACCTTGCTGAAGAGAAGCCCCACACCCATCAGCCCCCGATGCAGCCACACAGCAGCTGATCTACAGCCTTGTCTGCCCCTCGGTGGGTTTCAGCACCCCTCTGACACACAGCTGGGAGTGTAGTACAAAAAGTCAGTCTCTGCTCATAGTCCTTTATAATAACATGCCAAAACAAGAGACTTACATACTGCAGTGTCATTTCTTTCTAGGGACAATGGTCACTTCCTGGGACCTGTACGACTCCTTTAATGCATTGGGAACAGAAGCTGCATCAAAAGCAGAAGACGGCAGAGCCCCAGCTGGGAAAAGCAGCACATCTCATCCAACTAAGGAGCACAATCAGACTAGGTCTCTCTCTTCTGACAGAGGTAACTCTTTTCCAGGTGTACATTTCTGCCACGTTTTTGTCGTTCTAACCCATGCATATTGTGATGTCGTGTGGTGAAACAGGAAGAAAATGCTTGGTCTGCCTATCTGGCACTTGGAAGACAGTTTGCTAAAGGATCTTGGGCAGGTCTGCACTGGGACCTTTTCTGCACAATGCCATCATACATGATCTTGAATAAATAGTGACAAGGTTTTCTGGCACTAATGTAGGACAGCAGAAGCAAAACACCAATGGTGAACAATTACAGAAGCACCTCATCACACCGAGTATTTGAGCAATAACATAAACCAAAATAAAAGCAAGAAGAAATGAACAGTGGAAGTGTTTTCTGATGGTGACAGATTCTCCTGTGCTTTTTGCAGGTGGAAGAGAAGGAAACTTTTGGTGCCTTTGACTTCCACGTGCAANCCCCCCCCCCCCCCCCGTATTATTTGTTGTCAGGCAGCCCAAGTTGCAGAACAATTTCAGGAAGTCCTGTTCTTGCCAGAATGTCTGAAGAGGAGGAACGCTACTCTGCAGCCATACTGACGTCAGAAAGCTTTCGGCAGAATTTGTTTTTCATGGAGAGAATTCTAATGGAGAACATTTTTCAACCCAAACTCACAGCTTATCGGCAGCTTCCTGTCCTTACAGGTTTGTTTCTCCTTGGCTACTCTGTTTTCAGCACCAGGAGTTCCAGGCTATTCAAAGTCATGGAGTTAGGTCCCTCCTTGAATATCTTTACAGACAAGTCTTTTAAGAAACAAAGGGAGGGAGAGTTTATGAGATATCAGGGTGAACTTGGCAGTTTTACACTCACTTAAACACACATCCCTGAGCAGGCTCGGTGGAAGAACTAAACCAATGAGTTATGAGCTGGCTCATGCCCTGCTTATCACCACAGAGGCTTATGCAAAACATCAGTCAAACTTGTTTCCTGACAGCCAAGATGTAGATTCATTCTGCTGCTTTTCCAACCAGGTTTTTGTTTGGGTTTTTTGTTTTTTTTTTTTTTTTTGCATGGTAATGTCTTTACAGTTTGGGTTTGGTTTTTCTTTTATTTTTAAAAGGAGACTGATGGTAAACAGAAGTTTTAGCCTGACAGATATTCTAACATACAGTGAACTCATTGCAGGCTGTCAGAGGCATGACCTGGCTGCAGGTGCTAAGTATTATTTCATCTTTCACAGTTCCCCAAATCTTCCCTTTTGTTTTTCCCTGCCCAATATTTGCTGAAAGGGAGAAGTTTTCTTCCGATGGGAACAACTGGAGTTAGATAAGTGAAATGCACATCTCTCTCATCTTTGTGCGTTTTAGATCCTGATGTTACATCAGGCACCAGTGGTACAGTAGGAGTTGTGAAAGAAGTTAAACAGGAAGAGCATGACAAGAAAAAGAAGGACAAGGAAGAGCAGAAGGAAGCATTCATTGACCCATCAATTCTGTCAGATCTAAATAAAACCCCAGAAGAAACTATGCCTCCCAGACTGGAGTGGCTGTGGTCATATAAGTGTAATTTAACTGCTGGCCACTGCGTGAGCAGCATGACTTGGAGCAAAGTCAACCCAGTGAGTTTCTATATCACTTCTCCTAAGTTATTTACAAACTGGTCTAAGCAATTATTGGTGTCAAACAGCTCCTGGTTTTGATGCATTTTGTTGGGAGGGATCTCAGGGGGATGGGTGCATCTCTGAAGTCAGCCAAGCTGTCTCTACATGCCACACTCTGAATTTAGTCCTTCCATGAAACAACACTACATTGCTGAACAGCTGCACTAGGCTTTTCTTACAAATACATTGCAACAGCTTTAAGTGGTCCAGAATCTCATTGCATTGGTCCAGTTTAACACAGGTAGTCACCTGAACAACACTGTTAAGAGACTTGGTCTATTATAGAACTGGAAGTTGAAATTTAACACTCCACTATTAAACTTTATCACCATTGATGGAGTTTATTTGTGATAGCTTAGATACCACACCTCTGTTTCTAACAGCAACTTCCCAAGAAAGCAGCATTCATCAGGCTTGAAAAGATCATAACAACAGACACAGATTTCTGAGCAGCTGGCCCAAGTGTATTTAATTTGGTTTCAGTGGAAGTGAGAATGACTCAGACATCTCCACTTTCAGAGTAATTCAAGGCTCAGTTTTTCCAACAGAGCTCTCTATGGCCACAACAAAAACAAAGAATGGAGGGAAGGTAAAAAGCAGGTGAGGATGAGAAACATAAAACCACTGAGATTGCCTCAAGGCGGGGGAAAAAAAGAAGAGAGAGAAAATAAAGACCATTTCCTACTATGAGAATACCAGATCTCCAGATATAACAAAGTTGAACACATTTATAGATCAGTCTTAGACTTATAGCACAAACAAATACTTACCTTTAAAGTATTTGTTTCACAAGTTACTTGTGTGTAGGAAAAGAAATTAATGGAGTGGAAGAAAGACTGAAGCCTTGCTGTTGAAAGGTATGGATGGAATTCATTGCACTCCACTCTAGGAGTTCAGGGTGGTCACTGCAGCTCCTTTCACAGCTCACACTGACAGAGAAAAGCAGAAGTGTTATTATACATTCCATTAAATACTGCACATTGAAGTACAGCCATAGAATAGTATACATTCCTCTCTTCAAAGGTCATATTTTTGTGACAGCCGAGGAGGAGAGTTGCAAGAACAACTGTCAGTGACTATGAATGTCCTTTATTTGAATCAGTTTCCAGTATTCTAGAAATTCTGTTCTCACGTGTACTTTACTGGTACATGACATGAACATCATTGTGGCAGACTTTGCGCTCAGATCAACTTGAAGTTCAGTTGTATATTTTTAAAAGGCAACTTTCTGCTAGCAGGGACTCAGAGATATCTGTTAACCTGTGCTTTTAGGACCTTTTAGCTATTGGTTACGGCGCATTTGATTTTAAAGCACAGAAGAAAGGCTTGGCTTGCTGCTGGTCGCTGAAGAATCCCAAGGTAACATGCAGCCAGGTGGTTTTCTTTCTTTTTCTTCAATGTATCTTTCTGCTCTACAATTTTTGCTTGATTCATTTCTCTCTCTGGGGATTTAACTGCTGGAGAGCAGCTCTGCAGAGAGAGGCCTGGGAGTCCTGATTGATAATAAGCTAAACATGAGCAGGTTCACCTAGATCAGGTCACACAGGAACATGTCCAGGTGAGTCTTGAAGACCTCCAAGGAAGGAGCCTCCACAACCCCTCTGGGCAGCCTGGGCCAGGGCTCCCTCATCTCACACTGAAATATNGAGCAGAACCTCCCTTGAGCTGCTGGCCACACTCTTCTTGATGCATCCCAGGATGCCATTGGCCTTCTTGGCCACAAGGGTACATTGCTGGCTCATTGCTGGCTTATTATCAATCAAGACTCCCAGGTCTCTCTCTGCAGAGCTGTTTGCAGCAGGCCCATCTATTTTACAGTGGCATATTTCTGCATAGTCTTTATCTTTTCCTAATGTTATGATCTGTATCAAGAAATCAACTGAACTGTTTAGAATACAGTACCCATCTAGTGATAGTCTCTATGGTCATCAGCCCTTCAATTTTCCAGCAGAGCCTGGCAACTTAGTAGCCAGTACTGAGAAGATTGAGGTAAATTAAGAAACTAACTGAAATCCTTCTTGTCTTTTCCCACTGCTGAGTGGCCAGAGCGTGTTTTCCAGTGTGAGCACGGTGTTACTGCTCTGGATTTTTCTACGGCAAGCCCAAATATCTTAGCAGTTGGAATGTACAATGGTTCTGTCACCATTTATAATGTAGCCAGCTGTAATGCTGCTGCACTTCTGGACAGCAGGTAAGATTACCATTTCCCAGCTCCTCCCACCTTGCTCACCTCTTAGCAAGTAACAAATAAAACCAATATCTGGAACTGAGAAGCTGAGAGGGGTAATAATTGTTGAAAAGTAAGGTCTGTGAATGCTCAGGAATGCTGCCCAATTTTCTCATTCCCAGCTTTTGTCAGTATCTTCCAGTTTTGCCTGGAAATGCCTACCTAAAAAACACTCTCACAGCCAAACCCTCAGATGCTGCTTCTCCCTTGCACTGCCATCATTCTCTATTCCAATTTCTGATGATAAATGCTTACAGAACTTTAACACGTTCCTATGTGACCTGATCTAGGTGAACCTGCTTCTGCAGGGAGGTTGGACTAGATGATCTCTAAAGGTCCCTTCCAACCCTACCATTCTATGATTCTATGGTTCCTGTTTGGGGCATGAAACTCTGTGCTGCTACTGTGCCTACAAAGCAAGTTCCTCACATCGGAAAGGTGAAATAAATGAATACAATGCTCTGACTTTAAGGGCATGCAGCAAGTTATCACCATGTATCACGTTATATTCCATGTACTACCTAGGGCAATCTTGCCCCTGATAGTAAGTCCTTGTGGGAGATCAGTGATAGCTTTTGGTGTTTTCTCACTTGGTGTTGTCTCACTTGCCAAAAATTGAGAGAATGTCAGAACAGGTGAGGGATAAGCAAGAATTAAGAAGAAATTGAGAGAGGAGAGGAATCAAGGAGACAGTTGCCTTAAGGGTAGCTCCCCGACTCTAAGGTACTCCCCTGTAAGGTATAAGATTGGTTTCACGATTCAAGTATTGATGAAAGGTGTGTCATCACATAAACAGTGCCCTAAAACTATCAAACATGTTTGATAAAATTTCCCTGGTGAAAATAGCCAACATTCAATTTTTTTTTTGTTAAAGAAAAGCTGGACCCTGTTTCTGCCCTAAGAGCTGATGTTGGTCACAAAGGGGAAGATTAATGAATCTTCAAAGATACTGTCTTGTCTTTGTTCATATATGATTTACCCTGTGCACCTTTTGTCTCAGCGAATCCCCAAATAAACACACAGTTCCTGTATGGCAGCTGAGGTGGGTGGAACACAGCAGAAATGTAACAGGAGATGGCAAAAAAGAGAGATTGATCTGTATCTCAGCAGATGGACGAATAACCGAATGGCTTATCCAGAAAAGACTGGATTGCACTGGTAAGCATCTTCCCCCACAGCTTTTCTGCTATTCAGAAACTGCAATTGCTTCATTTTCTTTCATGTGACATTCTTTATCCCAGTTATACAGAACATTTAAGAGCTGTTGAGCATTCCAAAGATGCATGAGTATTCATAGCACTGTCACATACCTGTTTGACAAAAACCCTTGTTATTTGCACAGATCTGATAAAAATAAAGAGACTAGAAAGCAAGAAAATAAATTTACCAGGTGGGAAGAAAAGGAAAATCGAAGCTCTGATATCTCGACAGGCAGCTGGAATGTGCTTTGACTTCCACCCAAAGGTAGGCTCTGAAAGCCCATCCTGGCTGAAGTATTATGCAGCAAAACTGTGCAGCAGGGGTGAGCTCCTCAGCAGGAGCTTCTTTGTGATGCACTAGCCTGGGACTTGGCACTGGCAGTTCAAAATAGTTACTTGAGAAACAAATTGCTTCTTAGCTAGTAACAGTTTCACCCACAATGGATGATACAGTAAACCAAGCAGGTAATCCCTGTGTGTGAACAACTCATCATTCAGCCACGTTACTCACACTTGCTCTGGACCAGGCCTTAGGGTAGCTTTTCTCTACGTGCTGGTCAAATCAGTGAGAATTTGACTGTGCAACATCTCCTGAGTTGAGGACTTAGGAGCCCAACACACACTATCCTTGGCTTTTCAGAGGACTATCCCTGCCAAACTCATCCAGTCCTTTCTACATTTTTGGAAAAAAACTGTGATAAATAGGTCAAGCCAAGTCAGGGTACTTTTTCTTTCAGGACACTAATATTTATCTTGCTGGAACAGAAGAAGGCCATATCCACAAGTGTTCTTGTTCACGCACTGAGCCGTTTCTGGAGACGTACAGAGGCCATAAGGTGAGTGATACACAGAAAAAGTAATGACAGCAGAAACTGTTCAATGAAGTACCCAAATGCAACAGTTTCTTTGCTTATCTTTGACAAAAGAAACTTAAACTTCCTCCCCTACATGAGGAGTGAATTCCCATAGCACAGAGCATCACGGTCTTACAGGATTTCTTTCTACACCATAAGGATTGTTTTAAATAATTTATTAAAACTTGTAACTTGTTTTAAAGCTTTAGTTCTGCCTATATTTTAAGAAAATGATCTGTCATCTGATTGTCTCACAAACCACAGTTGGATAGTCTTACCTCTGAGAACTTTAACAGCACCTCTTTATTGGAAAGTTTCTGCTTCATCCAAGAAGCTGCCCTTTCATCATCAGCTTCTTGTGACACAATCAGCTGAACGCTTTTTATTCCCAAGATCCTTCCTGCCTTAGTGCATCTACTGCCTCCTGATGTCCTGTGGGTACACATAACACAAGGCTGGTTTTGCTCTCAAGGTCTGAGGGGTGATGGGATGAAGCTGCAACAAAAAAAGTTCCACTTAAATGTAAGAAAAAACTACTTTACTGTGAGGGTGAGAGGGCCTTGGCCCAGGCTGCTCAGAGGGGTTGTGGAGGCTCCTTCCTTAGAGGTCTTCAAGACCTAGCTGGACATGTTCCTGTGTGACCTGATCTAGGTGAACCTGCTTCTGCAGGGGAGTTGGACTGGATGATCTCTAGAGGTGCCGTCCAACCCTGCCATTCTATGATTATATGACAGCCAGGGATTTCCAGCCAAGGTCACTATTAAAACCCTCTGGTGAGGCTGGAGCTCTATAATAACACAAAGTCCTCTTTTGTTTCTTCCCAAACACTAAGAGCATGGTGTACAAAGTCGCTTGGAACCCATTTAGCACTGATATGTTCCTAAGCTGCTCTGCGGACTGGAGCATCATGTTGTGGCACCAGAATTCACAGACACCCGTTCTGACCTTCAGTTCCACCACTGCTTTTGTCCATGATATTATGTGGTTTCCAACATCAGCCTTCACGTTTGCAGCAGTGAAGGAAAGCAGAGCAGAACTGTGGGATCTTAGTATCAGCATGTAAGTAATTACTTTTCTTGAAGGTTCTGAAACTTAATGGCACAAAGGCTGCACATTGTTATTGCCTAACCAGTGTTGTTAGCAGATCACAGCTCCAGGCCATTGCTTGCTTAAGTACTGAAAACATGCTGTTTTGAAACACTCATCTGGTAAAAGCAGATGGCAGTCGCCAGAGAATTGTGATTAGGAGTCAGATGCCTCACAAGAACTGATGAAAACTTCTTTGCAGAAATCATAGATTCTGCCACTGCCATAGTTAAAAGGAAAAATAACACCACTGAGCTACTTTGGTGCTGGTGTGAAGTTCAGATAGTCCTCATGTTTTCCCACTACTGTAAAGTAGGTGGATATCTGATGTGCAGCTTAGTTAATCTGTGGCCTTGTACTGCTGTTCTGGGGTGTTTAATAGGAAGCCCACGGTGGAGTAGGAGGCTTTTTTTTTTAGCAAAAAGCAAAATATTCCTATCATAAAAATATTAACAACCACCACCACCACCTCCTTATTAGGCAATAGGACAGATTTCAGGCAACCAGGATATGTCAGTTCATAAGCAGCTGGGATTTTTGTTTTGACAGACACCAAACAAAACACTGCCTCACTTTGTTTGCAGCGTTATCAGGCCTGCATTGCTGCCAGACTTTATGTGAGTGTGCACTCAGGCAAACTGGATGTTAGCTGTTAACTCCTGTCTCTGCTGGGTTGCAGCTCCAGCCCTGTGATCTCTTGTTCTGCCAAGCCACATGTGAAATTCACAGCTGTGCTCTTTGCCATGAACACCAACTGCCTTCTTGTAGGAGACAGCAAAGGAGGAGTCAGCGTGTTTGAGCTGCAGAACCTGGCTGCACCCAACAGCAATGAGGTATGATTCCCAAGGAGACTGTGGTGGGCTTGAGAGGCCTGCATGCTTGTCTGGCCCTTCATCCCTCAGGAAGGGAGTCCTGTTAAAGACTTAGCTGATAAATATTGAAATAGGTGGAATTGGATACAATTCTGTAACCAGACTAAACCTTGGGGTGGTTCCTGCTCTTTTGCATGCTATACTACTAGCAATTTCAGCAACAGGTAAATCAATGTGAAACTTCAGGGTTGCAAATCCAGAGGTTGACCACAGCTGGATTTGAGACAGAGATTGTAGCAAGGGCAGGATGGTGGAGCTTCCCCTAAATGCACACTGCAGATGATGGCATGTGGCAGAACGCTCTTCCCTATGACCCCATGTGAGAGAGGAGTGACATCCCCTTTCCTGGCAGCCACCAAGACAGTCTCACTTCGTTGATGTGTGCAAATCCATAATCCCTTGGCACTGTATTGTCTTCACTCTTTCAGAAGACACTACTTATCCTAGCAAGGGCCTTCCTCCCCTAGCTAAGAATCTGACTTGTCTTATAACCAGGTTCTGTGTACAGCAGTGTACAAGCTGGCTGCCCACTTTGCCCTTCTGCCCACTTTTGCATCAATCAGTGTCAATTTATACCAAAGCTCCCCTGGGCCTCCCTTGCCTGGTCCATGGGACAAAATTCTGATGCCCCCTCTGGGTACTCCAGCACCAGGGAGATCCCTCCTCCAGCATCTATCTGCTGGTGGTCAGCAGCCTTGAACTGCTCCCAGGGGCCTTTCCATTTCAAGTGAGTAGCTTTGGCGTACAGACATGGGTTTCCAATTTGTCACGTGGAACTGGTGCTTTTTAAAAGCCCTAGACACTAAAACAACACACTAAAGTTAAATTGGAGAGAATGATGATGCTGATGTTAATCTAACCTTCATTCTTAGGGTATTAAGCATTAACAATTCCCAGTTGTCAGCGTTGCATTTAGAAGTCCTGGTAATTACCAGCCTCAGTTGCCAAGCACTGTAAACCACAGAGCGAAAAGCTACTTCCCTTAGAAGCTAGAAGTGAAGCAGAGAAGTTCTTCTGTTAGTAAGAATATAAGGACAGTTTTCTAGGTATGTCAGAAGAATAAAAACATGAGTGCTTAACTTCCCTGACCTTAGATATGTGGCAAAACTGTTCGCAGGGTCACTGAGCCTCACAAGCCACCGGGAATCTCAATTTTCAGCATCCTCATTTTCCTTCAGTCCCTTTTCTGCTAACAGAAAGGCCTTCCTGGGCTGAAGCAGGTACAAGGCTCAGCACAACAGCATCCATGTTACAACTAATGCTACAGGGAAAGAATTACTTCAGGGGCAATCACATCTAAGTACAGCTACCACACACGAATCATCTTGAAAAAAATAATTTCCTTTTATAAACAAGAGATATATTTCTAGGCTGCTAAGTACGATACTACAAATGCGATCTAAACAGCCCTGCCAAAAATGTGTTCTTTTCAATGAACACTGGTAAACATAGTAACAGAATTCTAAAGAAACAGCTGCCATAATACAAGCTGCCTTAGCATGTGTTCTGGATGCTCATTGCACAAGCAATTCTCTTCCTGGTTCACAACAGGAATTTTAGACAACTGCATGTCTTATACTGTCATCACACTGTCATACAGCTCTTGTTTCCCCTCTTGTTTTGCAGGCTGATGTCTTATATGACATAATGGGTGTTGCTGCAGCTCCTTAGCAATGGCTAAATCATACTCCTCCTCAGCTGGTAACAGCAAGAATGACTTGGAGTGTTATCACAAAGCATCATTAATTTTTTTTCTTTGAAACCCTTCTTGTTAGAAACTTCTTTAAAATGCTCTAAATTTTGCCCTTGAAGCCCCTCTGGTTTGACAAACAGTACATAGATGTCCTTCCCTGTAATACAGGTAAGGTAACCAAGTTCTCCATAGTCTTTTATCCTTGGTTTTGGGTTCTTTTTCCTGCAAGGTCTTTTTTTTCCCCTCGTATTACTCAAAAAGCAAAAACACCCAAATCAGCTCCATCATACCACCAAAGTCCTTACCAGTGTGGTTTATATCTTCCCTGTGAAACTGTATGATAAAATAAGGACTTTTAATCAGATCCATCCTGTCTGTCATCCCACAAACCACTGCTGAGGGTGAAAGCTGTGTTCTGGGTGGCATCAGGTGCTACTGCAAACTGCAGACGATCCCACATCAGGCAAAAGCAAAGACCCACTTTTTCAACCCCTGACAAATTAGGGTTGCATAAAATTGCAGTTCAAATTCACTCTGTTCCACACAAACACTTTTCTGAAAGCTTCTCACACAAGGTGACGGTGTGGTCCTGCAGCAGTGGCTCACCACTGCGCCTCTGCAGGCCAGATTTGTGTTCTGAGATCTCATCACCACCCCTAGCCCACCCCTGTCAGCTGAAGAGCTGAATGCTCTAGGCAATGCTCAGGCCCACAGTGTTTGGCTGTCTAGGCTGTCTCTTAGGGGGACAGATCACAAGCAGCAGGACAGAAAAAAAAAAAAAAAACAACAAAAGAAGGATTTTCAGAGACTACTCTCAGATGCTGTCCTCTACAGAGAGGAGTAATTCAGATCAAGAACTAGGCAGTTGCCCTAGTGTCGATCCCCTGTCTCAGGAGCTGGGTGACACAACAACTTGGCAGCAATGTGCTGTGCCTGCCAGCTGACACGCAATAGCTGCCCGCTCCTGAAAGCATTATGTAGCAAGATGTGTATTTTATAACTAGAGAACGTTCAGACTTTCTCATTAGCCTGACAATAAATGTCCAACATTTAAACACATCACTGAAGTTAAAGATCATTTGTGATGCATTAGCAGTCACTTCCCTCTGTGTTCAGCACATTTTACAGAGAACATGCAAGCCTACCCTCGACATAAAATTCATCTTTGTGTGTTTCACAGACAGACACCCATTAAGGTGAATCATGTGTTAATCATTTTACCAATCTGAGTGAAATATACCATATACTTTCCATCCAGTCATGACTGTTTACTTACTGATGCTACTGGTAAGAAACAAGCTTCCTGACAAGGCTGGGACACACTGTAATTCATCCTGCACATCATGTAAACTAACTGACTGTAACATTATGGTGCTGGAAAACACTAGTGGAGCTAGGAAGTGCTAAAGATCTCTGAAGTTACTAATGTATTTTGTTCTTAAGCATGGAATTTCTGACCTCACAGTTGCCAAATTTTCCCCTTAAAGCATTTTATCGCAAGATTATTTTACAGAAGCTTGCAGCAACTATAGCCAACAACATCCAAAGCAATAGGATGGGACTGCACTCGTAGCCTATCTGCTAACCTCTTATCCCAGAGCACAGTGACACTGCTCCATGCTGCCTTAGAGAACTGCCTGTCAGCTAGTACCAAAAGGAAAAGGACAGCCAGGATGCTGATCCATAGCTATTCCGTGCTTTGTTCAGAGCCTCTCCCTATCTTATCTAAATGCCTTTTTGGACAAGGGCCACATCCACAGGCCTAACTGCAGAGACACGTGAGCCATGCAGCTGCAGTGGAGCTGTTCCACTGCATCTGGCTATCAGTGAGCAGGCATTGCTATGGCCATCTGGCTATGGCGAGATGGCAGCGCTCAACCCTCCCTGTGCCGCAGGATCACATCCTGCCACTTGGTATGCCCGGAATCATAGCAGGGCGCTGGCAGGACTAGGTGCCTTCACATGCCACAAAAAACCCTCAGGATCTGGTTTTCTTGTAAGTGGCTGCCTTGCACAGGCAGGTTCCCCTGAAGTGTCTGCGGTTGCCAGTTGACAAGGGGAGGCCTGGCAGGAGAACATGGCAGGGGCAATGGAGAGGCCCCTAACTGCCACATCACTGGAAGAAGTTAATTCCCTTGTTTGGGATTGCTAACAGAAAAATACCTGATGTTTCTTGAACTCTGGCAACACAGGATGTGTGGGAAGCACACAGAGACAAAACCCATTAGCTACCAATCACATAATAAACACCCTTTCATTCTGGCAGAACATACACATTAACCGTATTGATCTCAAGTTCATACTCTATAAACATGTTATACTACAAGTGTTCCTATAGTAAAGCAGTTACTTAGTCTTAAGAAGACTTTAACACCTGATGGAAATCCCAGCACAAATCCCAAAGCACTTCAAACACGGTCGGAAACAAGCGATTAACTTGTTTCTAGCAAACATTAAGTCATCCGCAGACGGAGCCATTACTCAGTGGAGCAGATGGGCCACCAGTATAAAGGAGAGGGCTGCAGCTGGACTCCCCACCTCAGCCTCACAGATCCCTCCTGCCCTGCTGACAGCCTGCACGGTGCCTGCAGAATGAGGACCTCTGTGTTGGCGCTGGCCTTGCTCACTCTCCTGGCTGCGGCACATGAGGGAAGAGCTGAAGGAAACCCCGTGAAGCTCTGCGGGAGGGACTTTGTCAGAGCCGTTGTCTTCACCTGCGGTGGCTCCCGGTGGAAAAGGCACCTGACTGATTATGATTACCTGTTTGGTAAGTACTAATTAATGCTTTACGGGCGTATCTTCCTGTTCAAGGAGCACCTGGCTCTGAGGAGACTCCTATTAGCCAAATGGATGCAGGGTGTACCTGAGGGCAGAGCTGTGCCCTCGCCTTCTGCTGCTCCCTACACAGGTGCTTCTCAGGCATGACCAGCGTGTGCTTCACTCTGACACAGTGAGGTCCCGCCACCTTACGGGTTTTGGTTTTGGCTTATCTTAGTCTGCTATTTTGCTCCATATAAACTATTTGGATCAAGATTTTCCAAGTCAACCTGAGGAACCACATGCCTTATAAGCTAGGCTACCACTGAAAAGCATGATGCCATGACATTTTAAATGCCAGGGCCAAGCTTTGGTGCAGTCAATCCAAGTTTTTTACCATCGTAGCCAGGACACACTGCATTCTGCACCAGAAGCTAGAAACTTTATTACAACTTAGGGATATTGTAATCAAAGCATGTTGAATACATACTGTGCAGTTCAAGTATCTTGACACTGTTGTATAATTTTAGATAGAGAACTCAGCCACTACATGCACTGCTAGAAATTTATACTGTGATAGGTTAAAGTAACTAGCAAAACAGAAAATAAACAAGGCAAATGACAGGAACAGAGGCTTTCTAAATTTTCCACACAGTAGCACCAGCCTCTTTTGAAAAGTCTATCGTACCAGCAGTCTTAAACACAAAAAGCAGTGTCACCTGCAATGCCCTTCCTGAGAGAGGTAACAGAGAAGAAACCCCCACTAAACTGAGATAACTACTGTACCTTTACACACTCCACAAGGCAGTGCCCAGGCACACTGTGGTATTTAAAACACACATGAATCGCCAGTGTAATGTATGTGGGAACACTCAGGAACGTTGAAACAGTGGGTATGTGATGCCTTAACACATCATCTGCCTTTCAGGGAACCCACAAGCAGTTCCAGGTTAACATGCTAGTCAAGCCTCACTGACACAACAAATCATGGTTTTACCCTTTGAAGCACGAGACTGATATGGCAATTAATCCTGCAAAGAACACTCGTTGATAGGAATCCGTAAATTACTGAGGTTTTAACATGTTACCAACAATGTATACCTGGCGTATCTATTTTAATATTGCTCTGGTGAGAGGTCGGTGATCAGGGACATCTCAGCTGCTCACATCAGAAACACAGATAACACTCCCTGGCTGTAGGCTGGCCTGTCTTCATAGTAAAGACAAATGCTATAAGCTACTTAGAATTCCATCACTTTCTAATTTTTAGCTTCTAAATTTATGCAACAGAGAATGACAACCCCCTGCCTTTCTCACAAGACAACAATGGTAATGGTGACTCCTCAACGTACGCAGACCTGAGGCTCGTGAGAAACAATGAAGAAATCCACCACATGGGGCCCGACACAGAGCGAGAGCAGCTACTCACCAGGAAAAGCTCTCTGCTAAAAAAGCGCGAAGCAGCCAAGCTGCTCACCACATCCTGCTGCAGCATTGGCTGCAGCGAGAAAGAAATCAGCTCCCTGTGCTAAAACGCAGCTCAGTGTCACAGCTTTCCTGGATTAAAATAATCATGATATAAACCACAATTGTTTCAGTTGTATTCTTCAATTGTAGCTTTACTCTTTGGAGCACACTAGGAAGTCAAGGCTGGATGTTAAATGCTGCAGCACACACCAGTGAATGGCTGCAGTGACAGTTCAGGTTGGGTCATCTGGATTCCACAAGTGGTTTAAAGTTAAACTTTGAGTCACAAACACAAGGTTTTTTCCCATCTAGCTACTGTTCTAGTTTCATTTTTGCACGTAAAATGCAATAAGCAATCTAGTCTATGCCTGTTCTCTTACAGAAATGCAACAGCACATTTCAGCTGGGTAGCAAACACTCTGCCTCCAGCATCAGAACAAAGCCAAGGCAGCGCAGCCAGCTCTGGTTCCCACAGGAGGGGAGCGGCTGACGCAGATGAGAGCTGCCATTAGCCAGTTGGCCAGCAGTAGCCACAGTTCAGCTCCTATTCCAGCTGCTTTCAGCAATGCCTGCCCCAGGTCCTACCCAGCAGACAGTAAATTTGCATCCAGGAAGACTGGAAATACACTTCTGAGCTCAGAGGGCTGCACTTCCCCTCTTGTCTAAAGGCAGCTATCAGCTGAGAACTCCAGTTCATAGAATCATAGAATGGTAGGGTTGGAAGGGACCTCTAGAGATCATCCAGTCCAACCTCCCTACAGAAGCAGGTTCACCTAGATCAGGTCACACAGGAACATGTCCAGGCGGGTCTAAAAGATCTCCAAGGAAGGAGCCTCCACAGCCCCTCTGGGCAGCCTGGGCCGGGGCTCCCTCACCTCACACTCAAATAGCTTTTTCTTATATTTAAATGGAACGTTTTGTGTTGCAGCTTCATCCCATCACACCTTGTCCTGTTGCTAGATACCATAGAAAAAAGGGATGTCCTAACCTCCTGACATCCACCCTTTAGATATTTGTAAATGTTAATAAGATCCTCCCTCAGTCTCCTCTTCTCCAGGTTGAACAGCCTCAGGTCCGGCAGCCTTTCCTGGATTGAAGCAGCTTTAACGGAAAGGCCTAGACATGTTAAATCTATATACTCATGGCCTCATTTTAAGACATTTTTCACTTGTTTCAAGCACTATGAGACAGAGCTAGTCTTCTCCAAGCAAAACTAACCACTTTCTCTGGGCCACCCTCTCTGCACTCAGGGGCTAGGGGCAGCCAAGCCATCCCCTGGCATACAAAGCTCCTGGATTCTCTCTTTTCTCCTCTCTCACCACATCTTTGGGGCCTGTAGGAAGATTTGGAGGGATCCCTCTGTCCCCTGGGCAGGGCAGGATAACTTGTAGCATCCAGCTACTACAGCTGGAAGGGACACAACACCTGCAATACAATGTGTGCAGAGAACCAGGGCCATGGGGCCCAGCACACCCAGAGCTGCCCACAAATGCCACTTAATGAGGATCATTTTAAAATGCTTTTGTTTTATTTTCCAAAAAATCCCTCTGGTTTCTACTTGCAGATCACACAGTGAGGCCAAATTCATGGAGATAAAAGTATCACAGGGACAGCTGGGGTGGAAAGCAGCTAGAATCAGGTGCCAGCATGTCACAGAGAATCACTCCCCCCAGGAAGCTCTGGGAAACACAATTATCACATTCACTGCTGAAAGGCTTAGAGTAACCTCATTTCAAAACAAGTGAAAGTTGCCTTATTGAACGGTTGCCTTCACAACCCTTTTCAACAACAGAAACAGGAACCATTAGGCTGAATGTTAATTTCTCCTGCTGTTCAACTCAGCTACCTCCTTATTCAAAATAGACAGCGTAGACATTTGCAAGAGCAAACAGTGAAGTGTTCTTGAACATATGCGATGAGAACGTATCACTTGCAGGATCCCACAGGGACCTGCTTCCAATTTGCATGCTCTGCTCATTCAGCTGCCCAATATGTGTCACCACAACAATCTTGTACCTCGGTATCATAAGGTCTTTTACCCGAGCTTTAATGACCTGCAAGAGAAAAACACATTTATGTGTAAGTGGTTGGCCCTTTTTACAGGGGACGCTCAGGGATCTGGCTTTCTGAGATAGACAACTGCAAGAGTTGCAGTACTGAGCCCTTGCAACAATCTTGACAACTATGTTTGAATTGCAACATCTACTGCAAACTCCTACTGCAAACCCCTCCAAACCCTGTGGACAGATGGTATATACTGTGCTGGATTTTGTGAACCGAACACTTCCATCCACACCTTTCTGCTGGACTATCAGGAGTTACTGCATGTGAATAGCACGTTCTCATTCCCATAGTTACCTGCTGGTTACAGCGTGGGAAGGATGAGCAGACAGTAATGTTTTTTTAAAGTCAGGGAGCTCTTCTGGGCCAAATCAGCTGGAAGGCTAATGGGTCAGGGCAGTCAGCAGCAAGATTGAACCCACAAGGAGCCTGCCCACAACACTGCAGAATTCAGCCACTACCGTAACTGGCCTCTTTCAGAAAGGTCTGATACAAACTTTAAAACCATTAATGGCATTTCTGCACAGGGCAACCACAGGATCCACTTTTTAATGACCTGTGTGCTTGCCCAGAGCCACACCTGCTTGAACAAGCCTCATCATTAATTCATAAAAGCCTGCACCTGCCTCAAAGCAACCGTTGGTACTTAACAGCCTCTTCCAGCATTTATTTTACACGTGATATTTATACTTGCGTCCTCCCTGTCCCGACGGCCACCTCCCTGACACCCCATCAAGGTGCAGCAGTACCTCAGCGATATCTTTCGCCATGTCCCTGCACCGGGTCGGCTCATAAAGCTGCTTCCTCAGGTAGCTCCCAAGCACGTCCTTCAGGATATCATCCACCGCCGTCACCGGGAAGCGTCTGATGGGACCTGAGGGGCAGGCGGTGAGGTTAAACTCACTTTTCTGAGGGAAAAAACACACCACGACGAAGCCAGATGAACTCCCTTCCTCCCGCCCCGAAGCGCTCGGCCCTGGCACCTACCCGAGCGGGGGTCGCTGACGGCCACGCCGTCATCCATGCCCTCACGGCTGCTGACGGGAGAGCGGCAGTCAGCGCTGCCATGCATCCCCTCACGGCTGCTGAGGGGAGGTGGTGGGGGCGGGACCACAGCGGCCAGCGCCGTCATCCATCCCCTCACGGCTGCTGAGGGGCGGCGGTGGCCGCGGGGCGTCGCTGGCCGCCGCCAGACCGCGCTTTCCCTTCCCGCCCGAGGCCGTATGGCTGTCACAGGCCGCCATTTCGCTCCCTCCCACCCGCTCGCTTCTCTGTCCCCACAGCGTCCGTGGGTCCCCACTCACCACTAAAGACTTCAAGTGTACCCATGGTTCCCACCAGTCCCCCTCATGACCTTCACAGGCCCTCACAAGCCACTGTGTGCCCTTGTGGCTTCTGTGCATCCCCGAGGCTCTTATATCCCTATGGCTATTGAGGGTCCTTGTAAGCTCCACAGGTTGCCATGGCTCCCACTGGTTCACACAGTCTCTATGGCCCCTGTAGGTCCCTAGGGCATTCACATGTCCCTGTAGTCCCCATGGGTCACCTTGGCCATCACTTATGCCCGCAGCTCTCGTGTCACCATGGACTCCACAGGTCCCCATAGCCTACACAGGTCCCCACGACCTCTGTGGATCCTCTGTGGATCCCCCACAGGTCCTCACATGTCCCTACAGTCTCCATGGGGTATCCATAGCCCCCCAGATTCCCTTGTATGTCTGTAGCCCCCATGTGTCCCTATAGCCCTGATATGCCCCATGGCCTCCGTAGGTCCCCTCAACTGCCAAAAGAGCTTCCCCCCCCCAACACACGGTCCCTCATATCTTCACAGCCCACATGTGTCGCCTTCAATCTTCCCCATCCACACAGTCTCTGTATCCCTACATGTGTCCCTACATGTCCCCACATGCCAACCCCAACTTGGCCCCAGGTCAGGAAGCTGCGCATAGCTCCAGCAGCAATGATGTTTGGGGTAGGGACATGGCCCAAATACCTAATACCTCTACCTGGCTCCTCCTGCACGTACAAGCAAAGCTCAGTCAGACAAAGTAGGGTTTTACATTTTTTTGTTTATTTTCAAAGAAAAAGAAGGAAAAAAAAATCACATTTAGATTGCAACTCAATTGGGTATTTAATGTGGTTCTTATGTATGGAATTCATAAACTTTGTTCTGACGTGGGGGATTTATTTCTTGCAACATGGTAAATAATTGCATATTCAAGATTTTGTGAAATGAGTGTCAGGGAGAATGGAGGAGAGACATTTATAAAAAACCTTATTTACAAAAAATGATATCCACATAGTCGTATTCTAATCTATAAGGCAAGTAACATTTAAAATATGTTGTTTCATGATTATCTTCAACAAGTCAATACAACACATTCATATTACCAGTGGTCAAATAACAAAGCTTTGCTGCAATAGTCCATGTGCAACAAACCTGTCTATCTTTTACAGTTTTTTTTTTCTCTGAGAACAGTAGGTAAGCAGCAAAGTTTTCATCACAGACTAAGCAGTACCTAGGCCATCGTAGACTAAAGGTATAATATATTTCATTGCACGTTTAGGCAAAAAAGGCCAGCCATTAATTAACTTATTTAACTTAAATCTTAAAAATAGACCTGTGTATCTTAATCCACAAATATTTATAAACATTTTATACATGAAGGAGTTCATAAAATGATACAGGGTGATACCCAGGGAAAACCAATTCACTTCTGGGGCTTCCTCTTGGGGTCAGAGGTGTCACGGCAAGGTTCTCCTGCACCTTGTGCCCTCCAACCCCCCAGCCTGTGGCTGCAGGACCAGAGCTTCAAACCTCAACTTGACTCGATTCCTCTCTCTGATCACACTGATGTCTCCATACAGTATATGTAACAAAGCAACTGGGTGATTTCATCAACCTTAGAGTGTTTTGGAGTGGAAATCCCCTCCTATTTGGATTACAAACCCAACTGCATGATAGCACATCTGCAGCGATTCGCCTTCTGTCCAGAGAGAGAATTCTAGCAGAGGAATAAGATTCCTAAAGCCCTGCTAAAACTTGGCATGTTTTATCAGGTACTGCTTGGCCTGTAGTGAGCTCTGCTTGTGAGCAAACCTCATGAACAATTGTTCAGCAGCTTTATCTGCAGCTTCTCCTAAAATGACAGGGGAGGCCACACAGGAGGTGGAGGGTATTTCTGCAGATCTTTTCTTTTCTAGCCTTGCAGTGAAACAAGAATCAGAATAGTGATGATCATAAAAAAATTCCCCTGTCTCTGCAAGAATTACTTTCCTTGTGAAACTGAGAAAAAGGAGAAAAGAAGAAGTCTGGCTATGAAAGGAGATCTTTGAGGCAGTAATTTATTGCTGGGAAAGTATAATGTGGTGATGTTATCTGTTTTGGTCACAGTAAGCTTCAAAATTAAGCTTTTTAAACTAACAACAAAGGGGTAAGGTAGAAAAATCACTCCCTGTTCAGGGTATTGAAGTGTCTTTCTCAAGCGGGTGTTGAGGTTTTGGGTAACAGACCTGTGGGCTGTAGTTCCAGGGGGAAAAAGAACAACGGAGAAAGAGGTAAAATCGAGCAAGATTCCTCTGCAACACAGAACTGCACTATGTGCCCAGTGGGCACAGGAACTGCACTGCTGCTGAAGGAGGCAGGGAGCTGGGAGACAGGTCTGAGGAAGGGGCAGATGCTTTTAGTTAAAGACCTTTGACTCTCTTCTAGGTCACTGAAAAATATGACACCTTTCCACTGCAGCCCAACCATTAAAAAATGCTTCTGTTGCAAGAAGTGAAGTGGTGACTGTACGTGATGCTCACGCTGTGGGAATCTCTGCAGCTGTGGTTTGACCGAGTGCCATCAACTGTCTGGTTTGAATCATCCAGACTTAGGTAAAAGAGGATGGGTATGAGTTGTGGTGGCGTGGGTAGCACGGCAAGGTGGCGTCAGGGACCTGGGTGGGAAAAGAATCACCCCTATGAGAGCTGACTGATTGTTACGATTGGGCACTGAGCAACTACCCTGGGTGTCTGTGATCACATTAAAATGGAAAGGCAGGTGGCTCTGACCTGCAGGGGTGTGTGGCTTCAAATTTACACATTTAAGCAGCATATTTCTCTGTTTTTCCTTGTGCAGCCCAAACCCTGGTCACTGACATGACAGATACCCCCAAAGCATCCCTCAGTGAGGGCATGACAGTGCCTGTAGCCTGCCTGGGAAACTGCCCACCCTCTCTGGCCAAAGCAGGATGTTCTTTTAAACAGAAATATATTATTTTCCCACTTATGTTTTAAAATTTCATCTAAGAGGTAAATCCTGAAAGGGCACACCGAAGACAAAGTTAACTGGAACACTGAATAACCAGCACTAACCTCCTGAAGCTCAGCCTGCATCAAGAGGAGCACGCAGTTGTGCAACTTCCTGAGTACAAGATGACACTCGTGTGACAGAGCTTTGGTGAGTGAAGCTACACAGGTACGCTCTGATGACTCACACCAGCTGGGCAGGAAGAGGAGTTTAATGGACAGTGGCCTTACAGCAAAAGTAAGAAGCAGCTTTGTAACAGGGGAGTGGTCTTTAAGAACAAATGCAAGAACAAAAGCTTATTATTTGGTAGCATTTCATACTATTGAGAAATTTCGGAATTGTTAAGAGATATTGTTAAAGTAGAGAATGGATGTGAAACATCTTCTGTGAGGAGCACCAGAAGCTGGCTAGGAATTGTGAGTACTTGCAAAAAAGAGAAGACAAGTTGCAAAAAAAAAACAACCCACCAAACCAACCAGACTTCCTGCTCCTAACATCTAAAGACCCAAGTCTGTGGGGGAAAAAGTCACATCCAGTCTGTCAAAGGGCACCTTGACCCTACAGGCATAGGCTGCTGGCAGCTACCAGGGACCCCAAGGGAAAATCCCTTGGGAGACATAGGAACAGTCTAAAGGGAACCAATCTGAAGCCTTTCTGTGCATGCACCACACCTGTTTGTTATTTGAATACCTCCTTTATTGATCCCTTTTCACTCAAGACAGTTGGACTTGAATGCTACTGAGGTAACGGGTGCCAGTGCTAGGCAGGGCTTTTGAGGTTGACTTGGCACAAGGCCTGCTGGACCACATGCTCAGGAGCAGCGAGCTCAAGGAATACAGGTGATGGACAGGAAAACAACTTGTTGCCTTTTCAGCTCCCTGCTGCTGCAGCTGCTCTCTGCTAGCAGGCAAGGAGTACCAAACAGACGTGTTCCCTGAAGATAACACAGTTTTTCCTGCCTAAAAGCAGAGTTGAAGTCTACAGAGCTTGGGAGTCCCAACTGCAACAGGGCACAGCATCACAATGTCCTCTCTGGAGCCAGGGGCTCTTGCTGCTGCTACTGAAGATAGAATTAGGGATAAACATGCCTATATTTGCCTCTCTTTGGTGCTCTAAATTGAATACATCCATTGACACATCCCAAGCAGCTGCTCATCGTGGTTTTTTCTGCTGACACCTTCTCCAAGCCAAACAGAAAGGCCAAGCTCCTGCACTTCAGGCTGAGGAACACAACTAGTCTGTTCCCCCTCCCCACACAGAGTAATGCTGGAGTGCCACATTTGTACAGCACACCAGATAAACACCTGACAAAGTCATCACTCTCAGGCCACTCTGCCTCTCTGCTCACACACCAAACAGGGCAGGAAAATGAAACCATCAGCATGAAGCAGCATCTCCTCGCAAAGGTCATGCTGGGAGGGAAAGCAGAGACACGCAGCTCAAAGCTCCCGAGCAAATACCCAGTGAATCCAAACACTACACAAACAACTGGCAAAAGCAGGATGCAAAACCCTGTTTCAAAACCTCTGGGTTTGGTGCCAGGCTGGGAACAGCTGGCTTATGTCACCTGCCATTGGCTGGAGGAGATGGTGTCCCCACAGGGCTGTGAGTGTGCTGGCATGCCATACTTGGGGCTGCCAGCCAATTCACCCCAAAAAGGGTGCAGGACTTTTTCATCTCTTCACCCAGGGTAGGGAGGGTGCATCCCAGCCCTGCCATGCACCCAGGAAAAGGGACCTCTGCTTTGTGGGACAGCATGAACGGGACAAGCCTGGGAGCTTGGAGTTATAGGGTGTGTTTGTTTGTTTGTTTAAAAAGCCTTTAAAAACCCCATGCTAATGTAAACACCTTGTCTTTCAAATGAAATATAAAGTAAAATATCTATGTTCTGGTAAATATTTACATTATAAAATCCTTCTTTCCAGGACTATGACACAGATCTCTTTTGGAAGCATGAGTTTATAACAATTGTACACATCACGAACCAATTCTGCACAAACTGATTCTGCCATTTTGCCCTATAGTCCTGTGCCAGAAAGGGGCAGGTTACACAGGTTGCATACATTTCCATTTCAGGGGAAAATAACTGTTAACCCAGTTGAACACTCCATCTGGAAGTACAGGCAAGTGTACTCTGAAAACCTGCAAAGATGTATGAAGTTGCATAACTGAATTGTGCTTTATCGTCTGTGTTGCTACCTTCTGTGAACACGCACACAACTCAGCCACTTGTACATCCCACCTATCTCAGTCTGGGAGTCAGCTCAGAATGGAAATAGCTCTATATTCTCTTGCTTTAAAGATAGGTGAGGACTTCTGTTCCCAGTCACTCCAGACTGCTCTGTGAGCCAGCACTTCCCAACATGCACACAGTCCAATGCAAATGCACAAGCCTAATCCTGGCAACATCTGTGACTGCCGAAAGTAGCACTCTGTCACCTCACATGTTCCCAGAGTCCCCAGCACCCTGTTCAGTGGATGCTCCTGTGCTGCTCCATGCATCTGAACAGCAGCTGTATTGCATTTCAAAAAGATCCCTTGTTTATTCTGCTCATATCACCAAACTCTCCCCTTAAAACAAGCTCTCCATCTCAGTCAATGCCACAGCACTCATGCAATCACCCCTCTCAGCATGTTGCCAGCAGTAGGCTGAGCCCACCATCAGACACAAACCAAACGCAGCACAGGCACAGAGAGGAGCAGCATGTGGTGCAGGAGCCCAGAGCCGAGCACGCAGTGCCTCTGAGGGAAAACAGGGACAATTTTGCCCTGCAGCCTACAATTTAGCACTTCTGTGTTTTCCCATCCCCACGAGGTAGCTGCTCGTGATGCCAGCGAGGCAGGCTCCTGCCCTATGGGCTTTTAGCAGCTCTCCACACAGCTCCTGCTCCTGTAGCACTCCCCCCATCCCTAGCTGACACTGGATGTCCCACCGAGGGTCAGGCTTGGGCTGCATTTGTTTCCCAATGTTTCTTTTCCTGCCTAAATGGTAAACCAGAAAGGCATGGGAAGGCTAAATGCCTTTAAATCATGTTCTAAACCCCTGGGGTCTTCAAAAATGGGGGGAAAGCGCAAGGAAAGGCCAGCAAAGGATCACAGAAATGCAACTGAAACCCTGGGGATGGCTCAGAAAACGCATCATTTCCAGGCAGTGCTCACATTTACCACCCAGCCTCTCTGCCTGCTTATTACCTTATCTGCATCTCTGGAACACTTAAGAGCACGGGGCAAAGGGAAGGGCTGCTGGGGCTCCTGAGGGTTTATGTGCAGCTCTGAGAGAACACAGGCGTGTGCATCGAGCTTCCTCATCACACAGACTGCACCTACACAACTCTCTGTAGGAGTCACCTTTTTCTGGGAGACCATATTAGGAACCTCTGCACTCACAGCAAGATCTTTCTAGAGTTAAACCAGCTGAACCTGAAGACAGAGCTTTTTATTCCTCACCATGAGACGCACTAAGGGCTGAAGGGAAAAGGAAATCAGCATGTCGGTTCTGCTTCACTCTCTTCTCATGAGGCACCCCCCTTCAGAACAGTTATCAGTCTCGTATTGAAATCGTATATACTGATAAAATGGAATCTACCTCTGTAAGCATTGTGCCATTCCACAGTACTACTAGTAAATTGATATACCACAGTTTGAATTACATCCATTTCATGAAGGGTGAAATGCTAAAACTCAAGGGTCTAACTGCCAAAATTACAGCCTTACTGGGATGAGTACCATTTACAAATACAATAATTACATTTTAAAACCATTAACAATGTTACATCTAGAAGTAAATACTGTAGGACTGGTCAAGATGGTGTGTGCCAAGGAAAAAAAAAAAACAATGCTGAAAGTTGATGACACTTCCAACAGGAATGTCCCGAGTGCAGGATTTAGTTCATTTGCCTTTAAACTGTCATTAAAACTGGTTCCACGCACAGCAGTCCTTGGGGATTTGCCATATTGTTTTCCATAGCCTTGCGTAAGCTTCCATCAGTTATCAGCCAAGTATTTACCTAGAAATGGGATCAGAAATCAGCTGTGGGGAGGGAGCAGCCCCCTCGTTTCCTGGGGTGGGGTGGCTGCCCATCTTCACGCGCATGTGCAGCCACCCTGCTTGGATGCACGAGCAGCACAGGGTGAAATACCTGCCCTTCTCTGCAGCAATGGGGCAAAAGCTCTTCCTGGGGATGCCCAGACCTTGCCTTTCATGCAAGACCCACCAGCAAAATAGAGCCCATGAAATTCAAGGCTCTTGGAAGCAGCAGCAGGATTTCTCTCTGGAAAGGGACCTTTTGCCCTTCTGCCACTGCAGGACCTCTGGGCTTGAACAGGCATTAACTCTCCAGCGAGGGCAGTGCCTGGAGTGCCAGCACAGCTGGAAGGGACTGTCAAGGACGCTGCCATCCCTAAAGGAGCCGCTGGCGAGGCACCTACCTGCTGCAAACCTCTTCTTGATGAGGGAGAAGCGGTAGCCAGCGCCGACAAGCTCGATGTCGCAGCTGGACAGCGTGCTGCCCTCGCTGGTGAACTGCACGGCCAGCGGGGCTGGGCTGCTCGGCCCCTCTGACAGCTGGAATCGGGCCAGCAGAGACCCCACACCTGTGGGTCAAAACCCCATGCAAGACCCTCAGAAGCCTGGAGAGGCAAGCCTATGCATCCCAGGGCTCCATCTGCTCAAAGCGCTGCAAGTGAAGCCCCTTCCCACAGCTGGACTTGAGCCAGCAGCATCCCCCAGTGAGGACCAGAGGCAAACACCCTCATCCTCCCAGCAGATTTAGACACATCCAGTGACACAAAGCAGCTGAGCTGCATGGATTATATGGGAAGGAGCAACCTGGGGGAGGCTGTAGTCACCCTCAAGGGGGGCACAGTACGGAGCCTCAACCTTCAAACACAGAGAAGGTCAACGGAGCAAAGGATTTGGCAGACAACTGCATCCCAAGCCAGTGTGTTAATACCCTTCTGTGATGCCAGGGCGGTTGGCAAGACAGTACAAGTGGCATAGAGCCTCACTTGTCCAAAAAACAAGCTTGGAAAGAATTTCTTTGCTCTCAGCTTCAAATAGCATCCTCCCCCTGGCAAGTGCCAGCAGGAATCTGTGTGTCTGGGCTTGTGTGCAGGCATGATAAATGGACCAGTGTCTGATTTAAGGCATTCAGAGTTAATAACATGCACATTTGTGGGATTACCTCCATTTTCTGATTTCTGAGAGATATCAGGGATCTTCCACAGTATCCTTTG
Source organism: Urocolius indicus (assembly GCA_013401255.1). Lineage (NCBI taxonomy): Eukaryota > Metazoa > Chordata > Aves > Coliiformes > Coliidae > Urocolius > Urocolius indicus. The sequence goes on along the minus strand of WBNH01006123.1, from coordinate 6,662 downwards.
CTGTTCGGCATTCCTAAAAACACATGAAGAAGAACATTTCTGTAAGAAACAGGAAACCATGAAGGAGTCATTTGAATTTTGCTCAAGGACCCCACGTGGGCTGGGGAAGCAGCTCTGGAGAGTTGCAATTCTGAGAGCTCGGCTTTGACCCAAGCAGGAAAAGTGCTGCTCTGGCCTTGCAGGTGAAGGATGGCTGAGAGCAGTGGGGCCGTGCCCTGCCCTGCCCTGCTTCCCCCTGCAAACATACATGCTATGCCTATGTCAATATAAGGGTTGCTGTTCTGCTGCCTGCACCTATGTGTTCAGCTCTGGCTGCTCGCTTGTGGCAATGGCAAGAAAATCAAAGACCTCAGCGTGGGGTTGTAAGTTTCCTCCTGCAAGAGGAGGACAGGTCTGGACTGTTGTAGTAGTTTTGCTAGGGCCAGGTTTTTCAGTAGCAGGGAACTACAGTAGTGACTTCTTTAAACAAAAAGAGTTGCCAGAAGCTTCCCCTGTAGCTCACAGGGTTAGGGCCAGTCAATTCTAAGCTGGACCCTGCACCTGACCCAGGCCTGGCAATTAGTGATAGAGGTGACGCCTCTGTGAGTAACAGATTGGAGAAGGAGAAGTTGTTGTTGGGCAGTTGCAAAATGGCAGCAGCAACATGGAGGGAGAATGTGAAAACATCTCCATTGACAGCAAGGTCAGTGGAGAAGGAGGGGGAGGAGGGTGCCCAGTCACTGAAAAGGCTCCCCTGTGGTATGTGGTGAGGATCATGGTGAAGCAGGTTGGCCCCCTGCAGCCCCTGGAGGCCACTGGGGAGCAGAGACCCATTGGCAGCCCATGGAGGAGCCCACTCCACAGCGGGTGGATGCCTGAAGGAGGCTGTGACACCATGGGAAGCTCATCCTGGAGCAAGCTCCTGGCAGGACCTGGGAGTCCATGGGGGAGGTGCCCAGGCCAGAGCAGGTTTGCTGTCAGCACTTGTGACCCTGTGAGGACCCAGGCTGGAGAAGACTGTTCCTGAAGGACTGTTCTCCCAGTGGATGACCCACGTTGGGGCAGGGTGTGAGGAGCTGCCCCTGTGGCAGGCCCCAGGTTGGAGCAGTTCATGAGGAGCTGCAGCCCATGGGAAGGACCCACTCTGGAGCAGTTGGTGAGGGACTGTCTCCTGCGGGAGGTACACCACAGTGCAGCAGTGAGAAGTGTGAGGAGGCCTCTTCTGAGAAGCAGCAGCAGCACAGTCCATCTGTAATGAACTGACTGCAACCCCCATCCCCATCCCCTGCACTGCTTGAGGGGGAAGGAAAGGGAGTCCTGGGTGGAGAAGGAGTGGGGGGAGGTGTTTTTAAGTCAGTTTTATTTCTCATCTCCCTGCTCTTATTGTTCCTTTACTAAATCAAACCTTTTTTCTCTCTAAGCTGAGTCTATTCTGCCTGTGATGCTAACTGCTGAGTGATCTCTCCGTCCTTATCTCAACTCACAAGCCCTTTGTTACATTTCTCTCTTTCTCCTGTCCAGACTGGGAGGGTGAGTGATGTTATGACTGGGTGGACATCAGGCTAAACCACCAAAGGTACCCTCAGCTCTCACTCCTGCAGCCAGGACAGCAGTTTCAGGCAGGGACACGGCAAGAAGTAGCAAAGAAGCTCTTTGTTGGGTGAGCAATTCCTACCAGACAGCAGGAGGAAGCACAGCTTGAAGTTTGTTTACTCCTCCGTCGACGGGGACGAGGAACTGGACGTTGTTTAAAGCTACCGGTGTGGTCATTGCCTCTGTATTGTATTTGTAGTCGATGCGGAGGTCAGTGCTTGCAGGGTCACACCGCCAGCTCACTGCAAGGTTTAATGGAGTAGACTGAATACCCTGGGCAGACACCTTCCAAAATGACAGAAAAAACATTTAGTTTCCATAGGGGTGAAGGGAGAAGTCCCATTTTTAAAGACATGGCAATTGCATTTGGCTTCAGAGGAGACAGTGCCTTGCAAGCTCACTGAAAGGGTGCACTGGGCTCAAGAGCAGGCAACCCAGTGATATCCAGAGGGCCCTGGGGGACAGCATGTCCCCACCTCACGCTACCTCCACCCTGCACCAAGGAAACACCACCTTTTATGTCTATAAATCAAGCACACGTTGATTGGCATAGATTCATCTCACAAAAACAAAAGCCCCTACCTGGTACTTGAGCATATCCACATTGTAATAGGTGGCCTGTGGTTTCTGCTCCGATACCTTCTTGAGGTGAGTCATCAGATTTGGCATGTTGACCCAGAACTCCTTCGTGGTGCTGTCACTCTGCGTGTTGTCACTGCACAGAGGGAGAACAAACCCTTTAAGCTGCCTTGGTGGAAGAAAGCTTGTCTGCAAAGCATGCAGGGCAGCAGGGCCAGCTGGGACCACATTTAATCCCACATGCAAGAGAAACAATGCCTGCCTCTTGCGCATCTCTGGCTTATCCTCAAGACACCTCCAAGGAGGCACAGCAGATGCAACCTGTAGGTCATCTCGAGGTCTAAGGAGCAGGGTGAGGCACAAAGCAAGCAAACCCCATCCTTGCTCCTCTCTGCTGATGCTCTTCTGGCCTGGCAAAGGAGCTGCTCTTGGAGGGAGTACTCTGGCCAATGTCTAAGGTGCGAGTCTCCTACCCAAAACCAGGGCAGGCTTCCAAGGCAGGTGTGTTTTTGGGGCGTGTGTTTCTGCAAAGCACCCTGCTTTCCCTGGAAGCCTCCTTCCCTCGGGGTGCTGGAGAGGCAGGTGCTTACCAGCAGAGGAGCTGGGGGTTTGGCAGGACGTGCTCCAGCCGGTTGTAGTTCAGCACGCGGAAGGTGAGCACGGCAGGAGCAGGGTTGTTGGCAAAGTGTCGGGTGATGCCTGCTGGGAACGACAGCACCATCTCCCCCGTGATCTTCACAATACACCTGCAGTGCCCAACGCAGACACCAAGGGAGGAGGAAACAGAAGGCTCAAAACCCAGCAGGAAGGGAGGGTTCACACCAGGGACGGTGTGCTGACAGCCTCCTGCATCCCACCCGCAGCCCAGGGGGAGCCAAACCGCTTGTCATCCTGAACAAGAGGGAGCTGCAATGGCTGCAAAGGCTGACAGCCTGCTAGGGATGGGGATGGGTGCTCATGGGGATGCCCCACGAGCATCCTGACCCTGCACCCCACCTGGTGCAGTACACTGACAGCCCAGCACACGTGTGCCAAGCCCACAGCCTCTCCTTTCACAGAATCATAGAACAGTAGGGTTGGAAGGGACCTTTAGAGATCATCCAGTCCAAACCCCTTGCACAAGCAGGTTCACCTAGATCAGGTCACATAGGAACATGTCCAGGCGGGTCTCGAAGACCTTCAAGGAAGGAGCCTCCACAACCCCTCTGGGCAGCCTGTGCCAGTGCTCACTCATCCTATTTTTCCTCCCTCCCCATCCCACGAGATGCTCACCAAAGCCCCAACAGCACCTCAGCCACAGAACCACAGAATCCTTTTGACTAGAAAAGATCTTTAAGCTCACCGAGCCCAAGCACTGACCTCCCCCTGCCAAACCCACCACAAAACCACATCCCCTGAAGCCTTGTCCTGACACCCAGAGCCCGTTGGTCAGCACCTACTTGTTGGGGTCAGCCCCTTTGAAGTACGCATTGACGGTCTCCGTGAAGGCGGCAGCAACGGGCAGCGTGTCCTGAGCCCCCATGGTGAGGGGGCTGGGCCCCCGTGACGAGCCTGCAATAGAGCAGAAGCCTCTGCTTCTTACCTGCAGAGAGAAACTGCACCACTCCTGCCCGGGCTGGGGCAAGGGGGATGAGAGCCCCCAGCCTAAGCTTTATGGGTAAACATTAAAGAAGAAAATCCCCCCAGGCTTTGGATGAGGCTTTAAAAACAATTATCTTGCCTCTCCCCCCTTCTCCCATCAAAAGCAAAGGAGGAAGCAGTCCCAGCCACAAGCAACATGTGGGGCAGTGGCACCCCTGGCACGGCTCTGACAGCGCTGCCATACGACACACTTTGCATGACAGTTTGTGCAGTAGGTTCTGGGGCCTAGGGAGATTCCTCATCCCTTGGATGAAGAGCTCAGGCTACCTATGAGAAGATGTCAGCAGCCTCCCCCTGCCAATGCTTTATGAACTGCCTTGCAAGGACCCCCTGCTCCTGAGTGGCCTGGGCAACCCCCCAGCACGGCCACTGGCCCTGCAAAGCCTGCCGCAGCAAAGTTGCACGGCCTCAGCAGCCTGGAGCTACCGAGGAGCATGTGGGACTCTGGATGCGAAAGCTCCCAGCAATCAATCTCTTGTTTATTTAGGTGATTAATACAAAGGAAAGTGTTTCTTGGGTGCTGCTGTGTGCCTGTGGATGATAGCCAAGCTGTACAATAATTCAGCCCTGTGTGGTCAGACACAGCTTTCCTTTTGCTGGCCAACAATACCAGTCTCTAACAGCCCCTTCAGGGTAAAAGAACACCTGCAACTGTACACCAGAAGCCCTGGAAAACCTGACCAGGGGATGACATCCCACTGTGCCTGTGCTCGCTGCTGAGAGTGAGTGGGGGCTCTTGGCACAGCAGAGCTCTCACTTCTGCCTTCCTGCAAGAGCTGAAAGATCAGCCCAGGCTGAGTGGCTGGTTGTCCACCTGACATACAACATGCTGATTCCAGGTCACTGAGAAGCCCCCATCTCTGCCCTGGCACCCCCAATTCAGCCTTCATTTTTTCAGCAAGGCACCATTTCAGAACCTTTTCCTTCAATGTCATAGTCTGTCCATCAGATTCCGCACAAGGATGATATTGCCCCAGATCAGCTACAAAGGAATGGCAAAGGTCTCTAGAGAGGCAGCTTTCCCAGCAATCCCCACACCTCCTCACTCTGTTACCTGCATGTTCAGGGTCTGAATCAGGCAGGCAGAATGGGCTATGCATTCAGCCTGGGGTTCTGTTCAGGGCATGCAGGTGTGTGCCAGCTTCAGCCCAGGCTGTACAGGATTCACCCTGCAGGCAGCAGGGTGATGAAAAAGCAAAGCAGCTGAGCGAAATGCAGCGTGTTCCTGGTGAGCTCCTGCTTCTCTGCTTGGACTGGCTTCATAAACTATCCCCTCTCTTCCTTCTCTGTTGCTTTCCGCCACTGCCCCCATTGCCTGGTGCTTTTTGCCTCCTATTTAACCAACCTGCTGTGGAGTTTGTGTGATATATCCTACAGGGTCCTGCCTTGCTGCTGCAAATGTGGTGCGAGTGAGTAACAGGGTTTTGGTGCAGGAGATCAGGAGTCATGATGCCTCCTGGGAAAAGTGATTCTGTCACTGAAGTTGCACTTTGAGATTTGATGTATTAACCACGTGGTGCTGGCAGATGAGGAGGATTCCTCATGCCTGGCAGATGCATCCAGGGCAGAGACCTAACGTAACAAAACCAAAGTTGCACAGACGAGCCTCCCTGCTGCTCTGATTTTCCCTTCAGATGGCTAATGTAGCCCAAAAGGGCTTAAGAAATAAAGTGACCTCATGCCTCCCTCATGGTCACACACCCAGGCTGACTTCAACCCCAGCCAGAATGACGATGCTCAGCACGTGCAGCACCGTAGGACGGGCAGACTGAGCATCTCACCTGCACCTGACGGACCCATCGCCACCTAAATCATCCTTAGCAAGCCCAGGGAGGTGGCAGGCAGCACCCCAAGCCTTCTGCTGCAGAGGAGACAGCCCTGAGCTACATAGCAGGGCCTTGCCAAGCATCTCATTCAAGAGCAGATGCTCCCTCAGCAGTGCTGGCTGTGAGGCAGCTCCTCAAAACCACCAGTGATCACAGTCATGCTGTGGGACCTGGCTACGAGGGCAGGTGCAGCACCATGGACTGGTAGGGTAATGTATCTGTAACCAATTCTGTCTTTAGACACCACTGCTGGGTCATCAAGGAGCACAGAGAGCTCATCCCTGCTCCCTGCAGCCAGAATGACCCCCCAGCACACCAAATGCAGCTGAGCATGGGGAGATATTCCCATCACACCCACACAGAGATACAGATGAGGTTCAAAAGCATCAACACCGACTGAATACAGAGGGAGGAGTGACTCAGCAGATAAACATCAGACTTATGTCAGCAGGGAAGGACAGAGGAAGGTCTTTAGCCATCCAGGAGCATCAAAGCCTGTGTGGCAGTGTAATAATCAGTCTTTGCGAGAGAAGAACCTCCACCTCCCAGATACAGCCTGGGATATACTCAGGCTGGGTAGTGCAGCTAGGTTTAGCCCAGACCCTGCCCCACAGCATGAGCATGGGACAGGTATCTCACACCAACACACCTCACTTTCACTCTCTCATTGCTTCCACCCTTTATCTGTAGGTGTAAGAGATTCCCTTGTTCTCCTGGATGAGGAAAGTCACACATGCAAGAATCAACTGGCTCATCTTGAGTGTCTCTGTCACCAGGCTCAGCTGTGGCCTGTGGCAATCTGAATAGCAACAGTAAAACAGCCACCATAGTTCTAATTCTTGGAATAAAAGCTCATGCAACTGGCATTCAATTCTCTTGGTTCCCTCGACTCGTCCCATATATTTTGCTCTGAAAGGCTTTAATATAAAGAGAAAAGTCTTATCTATTTTAAGCCCTAGAATTCATTTGCAGGGACTTGAGAGACAAGTCTGGTTGCTGTGGCAAAGTTCCAGCAGGTGAGAGCAGTGACCCTGGCACACAGCC
>WBNH01006119.1:0-20257 GCA_013401255.1 Urocolius indicus | reverse complement strand
GTATCCAGTGGCAGGACAAAGGGGTAAAGAAAAAAAGCTGGAATACAGAAAGTTCCATTTAAATATAAGGAAAAACTATTTCAAGGTGAGGAAGCCCCATGGCACAGGCTGCCCGGGGAGGATGCGGAGCCTCCTTCTCTGAAGGTTTTCAAGAGCTGCCTGGATTACCATCATGTGTGACCTGATCTAGATGAACCTGCTTGATCAGGGAGGTTGGACTAGATGATCTCTAAAGGTCTCTTCTAACTCTTACCATTCTCTGATTCTATGGGAAACCTGTTTCAAAGCTCACATAAATATGAGCATGATTTTTAAGAACGCTCCTTACATTGATTTCTTAAATATTCTTATAAGAATTAGATGTTAAATGTTAGAGGTTTTTTAATCTTTTTTTTTTAATCTTATTTGTTCAGTAACAAAATGGAGATGATAGAACGAAAAGCTTCTCAGAACACAGAAGGACTTGTAACATTACACAGGTGAGCAAAACTGAACTCTCAAATCTGCAGTGATTCTCTGCAAGATTTGATTATATTGCAAATAATCTCTGCGAGTAAGAAGAGTAAGTTACTGGTAATGTTTTTCAATTGAGAAATCGCTTGTATTCATTGCTGTCTGTAGTATGTCTTGTTTGGATGTGGGTTGTTGTGTTTTTCAATTTAATCGTTATTTTGGGATACTTAACACTTAGTGGATCTCACTGCATTTCTGTTTCTTGTTACTTTAAAGGTGGTAAATACCAGAGAAGTCTTACTGCTTTAAATGCTTTTACATAAAACCTGAATATATCTCTACATCTTGAAATTTTAGAATGATGTGTCTGTTCTCTCCTTCCTCCTGCTCTCTTATTTGGTCAATAAGAGGGAAAATGGGCCTACCAATTGATTTCTGGTAGAGGTTTGTTTTGAGTATGCTTTTGCTGTGCATCTTTATACCTCTCACTTTTCTTAATTAATTTGAAGTTTTTTAAGACCTGAAAGGGAAATACCTGTGCAGGTTGTAAAAACTGTACTGTGTAAAATATGTGACCATGGAGACAAATCTTTTTCTGGTGAATGACAGTTACCCCACGTGTAAAACCAACGTGGTTTCAAAGATTTGTTAAACCTAGAATCCTCTGTGTAGGCTTGAGATTTAATTTTTCTGAGTTCATTTTGGGAAATTCTGTGACCTGTACATTTGTTTCAGGAAACCTTGAAATGCTGAACTGGAGATTTGTTTAGATTTGGTTTGGGATTTGTGTGGATTTTCTTTCATCTGTTCTGTAGTTAGGAATTTGCTAATCAAAAAACAAAAAACCAAAACCAAACAAGCTCGTACTTCTCGCTGAGTGTACTTGACATTTTTATTTGCGACCCTCAGGTTTGGTGACTTTGTAGACGTTAGTGAAGGCCCTCATATTCCAAGGACAAGTTTCTGTTTCCAATATGAGATAACAGCAGCCCATAATCTTCAGACGAACCAATCTGAATTGATTAGGAGGTTCCAGGGTGTGTCTCTGCCGGTCCATTTGAAGGTAACTAATCCAATTTGCACAGGTTTTCCTGCTTTAAGTTAGGACATTTGGCTTACTTTCTGATCTTTATTACATGCCTAGCTGATAGTCAAATGTAATTGAGAGGTGAATTACTTGAGCAGGAAGGGAGGGCCCGTGGTGATGAGTAGGTTGGATATTTGGAGTTTCTTTTCTTGAAACTATTGTGGATGTTAAATCAGAGTAAAACAGTGCATCAGGATAATGTTATTTTCAGTACTGACGGTATTTTCGTTGTGCAATTTCTGCACGGATGTTTCATTCACTTTGCCTTATTTGTGCACGCTAATCATCTGAAGTTAAGGGTGCTGAGAGTGCTTATTCAGATGCAGGAAAGAGCAGAACTTTGAACTTAGGAGAAAGGAGAAAGGATACCATTTCAAACTCCTTCATGATGCCAAAGTAAAACTTAACGATAACAAAAGAAATGCTGGCATTAATCAGTCTTACAGGCTTTGCAGAGCTAGAGGTGGAGGCAGGAGTCTTTCTACCCACTCCCGTTGACTTTGACCTGTGATCTAGTGTATTTGTTCTTGTCTTAGCCGGGGAAGTTTGCAAAGGACAAGTGGACACTGGGTTCCTCGCCTCATCTCTGTGTTCCCTTCCTCTTGAGATTTTAATTCCTGTTTTTGCACATTACTTCCTCAGTGATTCCACACAATGAATAGATATGAACAGCAGACAATTCTTCAAGTCCCCCAAAGGAATACAGGCAACTTGAACACTGAAATCATAAGCTATAACACATGACTTAAGGATTGTTGTGGTTTTGTGCCAGTATTTCTGTACATTTGCCAGAATCTGTGCTACAGTAAGATTTTTTTTTTTTAACCTCCTCTAACATCATTTAATGACATTTAATACAGGCTCACCACACCGTGTGGCACAGGCTGCTGGAAAGATCAAAGAAGCTGGTAAGTCTTGTTAGTGGTGAAGCAGAGCTTACCAAATGTAAAGATATGCTGTATGAGAGTATAATTTGAATGATTAGAGATTGATTAATGTATGCAAGGGCATATCTTTATGAATGGAAATGTTGACAGCTGAAGAAAAATCAGATGCGCAGGAAATCTTCACTGCTGTGTAGTAGAGGACATGTTAGTATTGTTTCTGAAGTCTGGTTATTAAATGCATTGCACTGTTTAAAAAGACCCATACACTATTCAATTGATGGGATTTGTACTGTTAAAGAAACCCTGGAGTAAATTATATCGTACTTTCCCTCTGTGGCACTGAAGCTGTCTGCTTCTGAGAATCCCTTTGCTTTTTGCAATAATCACTCTCTCTAGGGTGTTGTTAATTATCACTCTAAACTGTATTAGTATTTTTTAAATTCGTCTCCAGAACTGATATTGGTATCACACGTGTGTAAAAGGTAACATTTCTTTTTCCCGTTTTAATCGTGAGCATGAATTAAGAGAACAAAAAATTGGAATCATGTGTTTACACTTATGTAGGTTTTAGGTAATAAAGTTTTCTGACACAGGTTTGAAAGAACACGGGAACATGTTCCTTGTAAGTAAATGCAGGGATAAAATCTGATGCCATCTGAACTTAGACAGAAGTTACTGGAGACAAAAGGGAATGGTATTTCAATAAACAGCATAAATGAACTAGTTTGAGTATTTTTTGTTTAAAACTTACATGGAAAATAAGAGTTTATTGCAAATTTTCTGTCGTGAAACAATAGTGTTTCAAAGTTGAAGCGTACTTACCTCAGAGAAGCTTTACAATGACTGAGTAAATGCAAAAGGCAAGTTTTTAAGATAGGTGGAACTATAAAATATCACAAGCCACATATAACCAGAGACTCACTGTCAAGGCACGCTTAAATGTAGGAAACGTTCATAAGAACTGAGCCACAGATGTTTTTGAGCCTTCATTTCAAATATTTTATTTGTGTGGCCAGAGAGAGAAAAAAATCTGCTGTATGCCTACTGAAACTTGTTAGCCAAGGATGTGTTTAGAGCCTAGTCTGTGCTATTTTTCTGTGAAATCAGTTTGAAGATGCTTGCAATAATTGTCTTTGTAGGCTGTCCTTTCTTGTTAAAGTGACGGTATGAGGGGAGGATTTCCAGGATCAAGGAGAATTAAATATTTTTTTTTTAATATAGCACAATTGATATGTTTCTGCAGGTCACTGAAGAAAAATACTTGGAATCAGCAGCGGCAGCAGCAGAATGTCATGAGGTGAAAGATGGAACCGAAGAAGGAAAAACTGTATCAATTTAAATTAAGTTTAACCTCTAGATGTACATAATAAAAGATGTATTTTTTACATGACTTACTGTGCTGCATGTAAAAATAACTTATTAATTTGAATTCTGGGGACCTAAATCACAGATAGATATAAAGCTGTTGCCAGGTATTTCAGTCCACTTTGAAGAATTCACTAAAAAAAAAAGGGTGGAGCGAGCTAATTCTGATAACTCATTTTGCAAATTACCCTTGTCTTTAATTCTGTAATTATCATGTGACTGTATGTTCCCTGTCATGAGGGCAGTTTGGCCTATAGATGGTAGTGGGGCTGGCAGTTGGAGAGACTGTCCCCTTTAGCTTGACATCATTTCAAGACCCTTTGTTTTGTTGTCCATGAAGAAAGTGTTTCTTTCTAAGTTCTGACCTGGTGTGTTTGTTTCTTGCTGGAATTTCCTGATGAAATTCCACTGAGTTATTTGCCTACTGCAATAGAAAGTTGAGACAAATATTATCTTTAAAAAAAAAAAAAAAAGGAGACAAAAAAGTGCCCTTTCAGAAGCCCTTAAAGGGTTACAAAATATTTTTTTTACTGATTTTGATTTCCTATCATAATTGAAATTAGATACTCCATTGTGTTTCCGCTTCAAAAGAGTCCATTCAGTAGCCAACTGTGTAATTGCCATTGTTTTACTAATACAAAAATAGAATGTAAAAGCTGAGAAGTTCATTGAGTTTAATATTTTCTGTTGTGCAAGTGCAGCTAAAGATAATTTTCAAGAATAGTACCGGGAGTGTAGTCTTATTACTTGCATCCCCAGCGCAGTAGGATTTATTATGAGTTTTAGTTCCTTGATATTTAAATATGGTGATTTCAATTAAATTTCACAAGAGGGTTCTGTTAGATGAGGTTTTCTGACATTTGATATTTTCACCCCTATCTCATTAGAGCTGTTCTCATTATGCCAGAAGAGATTTTTATTACTTCTTTCAAGTGCAAATATTTTCTCTGGATTTAATCCCAATTACTTTTTTTACCGTTAACTTCATCACTTGCTTTCTAATCAGTCGGTGCTATAGTTCTGTAAGAGCAGGGTAGCAGTTCAGTAAAACCCATTGAGGTAAGATCTGACCTGGCTTAATTGAGCTAAATAATAAGTAAGGAAATGCTGAATGTGTCAGAGCACAGAAGAAGAAAATGCAAGTGGTAAAAGTAGATTTGTAGAAATTGCAGAAATCTGCTTGAGATATATGTTAAAATGTGTTTGCTCCTAGGCATTTGTGTGCTTGATGGGATCCATAGCTCTTTAGATTTACTGTCATGAGTGAAGTTATAATTCTGTCTGTCAGTGTGCTAACAGGCAATGAGCTCTGGTTTAGTTTTCTGTTAAATGTATCGCATCTTTAAAGTGTAACACATGCCTTGGAATCATAGAATCATTTTGGTTGAAAAAGACCTTTAAGATTATCGAGTTCAACCACTAACCTCACACTGCCAAGCCCACTACTAAACTAAACCATATACATCAGCACCTCATCTACCCATCTTTTAAATATCTCAGAATGGTGACTCCACCACCTTCCTGGGCAGCCCGTTCCAATGCTTAGTGAAAAAGTTCTTCCTCATGTCCAATCAATCTAAACCTCGCCTGGTGCAACTTGAACTCATTTCCTCTTGTCCTAAACTGATTTTTATTTTCCTCCTGATTAATGTTGCAGTGAACTTTTTTTTTATAATGGTATCATACTTATTTAAGAGTCTTGACTGAAGGCTTACTTTAAGAATACACACACATTCTGTATGTTTTCTTAAGACTGCAAATGATCTTTGCACTGGACTTCAAAAATTTTGGTTTCTTATAAACCTCACCTTCTGCAGTATAGTTTGGCTTTAAGCAGACTGCACTGGTGCTACTGAAGAAGCAGACATTGGTTCCTCTCTTGAACACAAAATTTTCTGGGGTTTTTTTGTTGTATTGTTTTGTTTTTCCCCAGGTACCTCTGCCACCTCTGATTAACCCCAGACCATAGTGAAACTGTGTCAGTGGGATTTGATCTAGGTGGTCTGTTTGAATCTTGAGGCAGTCCTGTCACCAACCCACACAAATTCCTGATGTCTGCTCTGTATTTTGGGAGTCCAGAATTTCTGCTGGATTCCACCACCTGCAGAGGAAAGTGAGAATGCTGCTTCCCCTTTGGAAAATTTTAATCTTATCTGGAATTTCATGTTTCAGAGCTTTTCTGGTTTTTGTTTTTTTTTTTTTTTTTTGAGTAGGAGGAAACCTCTCTTTTATAAGCAGGCAGTCTAAGAAATGGTTTGAAAGGCACTTAGCTAGGCTGAGTAGTCTTGAGAGGGAATTTCCAGACCCGTGCTGGGTGTAAGACAAGCCTGTGTGGGGCTGTTAGGGGACTTCTCGGCAGAGCTCCTGCCGCTAGGTGGGAGCAGTGGCCTGATGGGAGAGGTGCTGCCGTGCCAGTGGGTGAGGAGAAAGAGAGTCATCCTACCGGCACGGGGTGAATCCCCGTGGAAGGGACTTTTACAACTGCAGAACTACGTTACTGAAAACGTTATTGACGGCTGACAGCTGATGCTTTCTCGAGGTTAAACTTCCCCACGCCTCCACCCCATTGCCTGGAGGTCTGTACATGAAAAGGTGGAAGCTCAAACTTCTACAGAACTCTGTGCTAGCTCACATCTCATCTTAGGTGGGCTCCAGGAGGCAGGTCTTCCTGTGGGGGAGAAGACATGGAGGATGTCTTTGAAAAGCATCAAGATTCTCACAGAGGACAACAGCAGTTGAAAGAGAACTGGGTATTAAAAAGATGTGTCCTTTCTTACCACTGACATGGTGCTGATGGCACTTTTCAAAGTGGGAAATATAGATCCAATTATCTATCAGAGAAAGATTTAGTTTCACACTTGCAGAGGGAAATGTCTGTGGATTTTTTTGAGGGGGGAGGGAAGGATCATAAGGTACTTTGAGTACTCCCTAACCAATCTGTGTGAAGTGATGCTGCTACTAGAAATGAGTTCTGGACTTAGACGAGAAGGAGAACAGGTGGAAACTGCACAAGACTCATGGCAGGCATGGAGCAGCAGGAAGACCTGATCCGTGAGCTCGGCTATTTCTGCATGTTACCATTAATTGCTAGGAAATAAAATGCTGAAATTGTCTACCAAGAGGAATGTTGCAACAGCTAAGCCAGACTAATGCTTCCTGTCTCTTTTTGGCTTAAGGATTTATGAACTTTAACTGGGCTGCAGGATGGTACAAGCCTAGTTGCATATTTGTCTGTGTCATACACCTCAACTATATCATAGAATCATATGGGATGGCAGGGGTTGGAAGAGACCTCTAGAGATCATCTAGCCCAACCCCTCTGATAAAGCAGGTTCACCTTGATCAAGTTGCACAGGAACATATCCAGGTGGGTTTTGAAACCTCCAGAGAAAGAGACTCCACACTCTCCCTGGGCAACCTGTGCCAGGGCTCCCTTGCCCTCACAGAAGAGAATTTTTTCCTTGTGTTTAAGTGGAACTTTGTGTGTTCCAGCTTGTGCCTGTTACCTCTAGTCCTGTCACTGGACACTACAGAAAACAGTGTCACCCCATCCTCTTGACAGCCACACTTTAGGTACCTGTATGTGTTGATAAGTTCTTCTCTCAGTATTCTCCAGACTAAACAGCCCTAGGTCCCACAGCCTTTCCTCATAAGAAAGATGTTCCAGTCCCCTGATCATCTTTGTAGCCCTATATATATACATATATATATATATATATACTAAACTTAAAGCTCTGAGGTAATAGTAATAAAATGAGGTTGGGTATGGAAAAGCTCTGGCTCTGTGTGGATTCTAGATGTTTGTGCACTGTCCTGTCTACCATGGCTGTCATGGTTTAGCAAGGAACTGCTTTTGCTTGGTAACAGGGGGAGCGGGTTGCAAGTGAAGACCCAGTAAAGAGTTTTTGGACCCTCCCCCAGCTCCTGGGTTCAGACCCACCTCCGGCCCAGCTGAGTCCATCTGATGCCTCTGCGATCACTATTTAGGGACGGGAATTTGAAGTGCTTGGCAGGAGGTGTAAGAGTGATACAAGATGGAGGCGACCATGCGGACTCCACAGTCAGAGAAGGAGGCAGGAAGGATGAGCACCAGACCAGAGACCCCTCTGCAAGCCGTGGTGAGAACGCAGGCTGTACCCCTGCAACCTATGGACGGCAACGGCAGAACTGAGAGCCAGTAGCAGCTCTGTGTGAGTGCACCTGGCAGGACGAGAGATTGTGTGAGGAGGCGGCTGNGGAGCAGGTGGTCTTAAAGGGCTGGTCAGACTCTTCATTGTTGTACCACTCTGTGTTGTTTAATTGTGATTATGTTTTGGGATTTTATGCTGTAGTTGGTATTACATTACATTACATTACATTATTTTCTGTTGTCTTTCCCAAGATGAGTAGCCTGGTCTGTTTTATCCTGGAACTTAAGCTGCAATTAAGCTCTCCCTGCCCTTTAGCAATTCTTTGGTCTTTGGTACTTGAGGCTAATCATGGTCTTTTTTTTCCCTGATGGTCCTAAACTAGGACAATGTACCATGGCCCAATCTCCACTGTAGGTCAGTTTAAAAACAGACAAGAAAGTAGATACAGTTATTTCTCCATACTGAATGCTATAGGCCTCAGAAAATACAGGGACTAGGGGAAGGTAGATGGACAAAGGAGAATGGGGAATTAACCAAATCTCCTCCTTGGCTACTTTTTGTCTGTATTAAATTGCTTTTCAGGTGTAAAGATGCGGTTTGTGCAGTTATCCATTCAGTAAAGGAATGCAGAGACAGTCAAAGTAAGGAAACATATAGAAAGATACTATACAGATGATTGAAAAAGGGGAGAATGGGATGATTTAGGCCAACATACACGAGCAGAAAATAACGCTGGACAAATTCTGATGAAAAATAAATAGGGAAGATTTTTTTTTTTTTTCTTTTTAATGGTGAAAACAGTGAGGCACTGGAACAGGTTGTTCAGAGGAGCTGTGGATACCCCAACCCTGGAAGTGTTCCAGGCCAGGCTGGATGAGGCTTTGAGCAGCCTGGTCTAGTGGAAGGTGTGGCTACCTATGTCTGGGAGAGAGGAACTAGATGATCTCTAAAGTACCTTCCAACCGAATCCATTCTATGATGATAGGAAAAAAGGCAGGAACTGAAGCCTTCTTCCTTGCGCATCTCAGTAGTAGCTCCATGGCTTCTCACATTCAACTTATTCTTCCTACTACTTCTTCTCTGAAAGAATTAAAGCTTTTCCAAATTGCGGATTTTTTGGTGTGAGCTTAGGACTCTTGAGACTTCCCTTTTTTTGATTGGATTTATCAAAAAAGAAAACTCTGTACCAAGGATAAAACCTTGGTGCCTTCATCCTAAGAGGTGTTGGTAGGAAGGTTGAGCTGAGTCACTTCCACCTTCGTATACACATTATCTGACCACCCGAGATTTTTTTATAACTCATATTATCAAGGGTTTTGGAGATAGAAAAAGCAATTATGATATAGTCTGATTTCCTTTGTAACAGAAGGGATTAAATGTCAAGAGCGAGTTGTTGTGTTTTTGGTTTTTTTTTTCTTACCAAGGAAGTGAAACTCTTCCCTGGGAAATTGAACACATGTGAGTGATGAAAACGCTCAATCATCAGTAGATATCGAGTCCTTTTATGACAGCAACCAGAATGAGCTTCCCTTTCTGTTTTAACCTCTGTCAAGAAGTAATCTCTTACTGCTCTTTGGTAACACTGTACCACTCGGCTTATCGCAATACTTTGTTACATTTGAAGCCACTGAACTTGTTAGTGCAGCCACATTTATTTTATTAGTTTTCTAGGAACCCAGACAGAGGAATTCAATATCAAAGAGACGTGCAATGGGAAGAGTTAGCGGTGGATATTTCTTGAAGAACACCAACGATCTGAAAATGGTAATGCTATCATGCTGTGGTCTTTCACAAAACTTAACCCCAGTCACGTACAGCATTAACATTTTTTCAGAGTAAAAAGAAACCCTATTTTAAAAAAAAATATCTGCTAATATAATATTTACAACTTGCTTTTCTGGGGAATCAGCTGTGCAGAAAAAAACCCCATATAAATGGTCTAGTGACGGTATTTATATTTGCTGTTTCTTAAGTTTTCAGGTTAAAGAGATAAAATGTAGGGGAACATACATTTTATTTTTGTAGCCTGACTATGAATCATAATGGTGAGTGGCAAGACTCACTTTCTTCCTTTCTATACCTTCTGTTAGCATGTGTCTATATAGGATAGAAATGAAAGTTCCAGGCTGGGGAGTGGAAAGGTGGGATGAAGAAAGAAAGTCACAGCTGGTCATTGTTTCAGTACCATGTAATTCACAAGCACTGAAGACAGTGCATACTTCAGGTACAGCACTCTGATGTTAATTAAAGCCTTTGAAGAAGAGAAAAAAATCTCCTGCTGGTTGCAGGCTTGGAGTGGGGTAAATGAGACTTCTTTGAATGCAATGAGGAACCAAGGAAAACATCATTTAATATCTTCCTTTTGTGAGCACAAAAGACAAAAGAAGTGTAATCACTTAATTAACACTTCACTTAAGTTCCTCCATGGGATGTATAGATTGCAGTTGTGTAGACAAGCTCAACATCATCTCCAGGTTTCTGTGTTTCACAGAAATCTCAGCTTTAAAATTGTTTATGTCAATCATGCAACTAGGTGCTTTGCAAGTACTGCAACCATGTCAAGGCAAGGCTGGGCTAGTTGCTGGTTCTCTTCACCATGGGGAAGACAAGTAGCGGTGACTGTCTTGCTTCTAGGGCCTCAGGGACCACCTTGGTTTCAGTGAAAGGAGTAGTACTACCAAACTTTGTCTCAAATGGAGTAGGAGATCAAGCTGTGCTTCACTATTTCACTCTTGTCCCAAGAAATGAGAATCTTTATTGACTTGTCCTCTCTTTTGCCACAATTTCCTCCACACTTTCAAGGCTATTTTTCCTGCAAAATGAATAGGAATATGCTTTTCTTTAACAGAATGTTCTTAACCACATTGCAAATCCCCTCTCAAGGCTATGGCTCTGACTTTGGAATGGATGAAGCTGGCTTTTGCTTTTTTTGGTGGTCATGGCCCGTGGCTGTGTGCATCCATGGGGGAGCCACTGGACCCGTAGCCTGTTTTGGAAAACATTTATACCCTGCAGCAGTTCTGTCTGGGTGGAAAAGTCACATTCAGTGAGACTGTTCATACGTGAGACTGTTTTATATGTGAGACCACTGACTCATAAGTGTCTGTGGTCTCAAAATGCTCTGTAATCATGCCTCATGCTGGGAGTACACATTGTTAGAACAGAATGGTATACATACTGTTACATCACAAACATTAACCTTGTTTCTTAAATAATGATAAGTACTTTGAGGCTCTTTTGTTTCTGCTCCCCCATCAAATTAATGTCTCATACCTAGACTATTCATTAAGCAGATTTAATTAGAGCGTAAGATACAGAGTTTTAAAGACTGACTCTATCAGTTTTTGTGATTGTGAGTGTTCAGCATGTATTTTGACTTTCCACAAAATCAATATTACAATACTTTCCTATTTATTTGGAATTTTGAAAGACTTATTCTAAAAGTTTGGAATTAACTGACAATCCTAAAATAAAATGAATATATTTTTATCTTCTCTTGATGACCCATTGACCCATTTCTCTTTCTGAACTGACAATAAAACCTCAGAGAAACATTTTCCATTATTTTTTTTTCTCTGACATATAATAAAATTCAGTAGAAATACATAGAACACACAGTTATACATGGTGAAAGTTTAATTCATCATTTGTCTTTCCTGAACAAAATGCAAAAGTGAAATATTTGTGTGGGAAGCAAAGCTAGAAGAGCTGAAAAGCCATTAAACCCCCCCCAGGCTGTTGCACTCAAAATGTTGCATGTTCTACATTGTAGTAAGGACTTATTGATACACAAAGCTGCTTTTTTTTCTCCTTTCTCCAGTGACTGTAAACCTAGCAAACATTTTAGCAAGCGTGCCTGTATGCAGGAAAACTTGTCTTTTTACATGTAGAAAGAAGGTTTTCCCAGCGTAGCTCTGATTGATTCATGGTTTCTGTTCTCCTCCCACAGAGGCATTTTTTTCCATGTGAGTTCTGGTAAGAGGCATGATACAGTGTTAATGCTAATATGTAGGAGTCAGTCAGAGGTAAAAACCCCTATCACGATTAGCATTAACAACATATAGCCTACAGAAGAACTCCAGAGAATGGTGTAGGTGACATAAAGAACTGAAACCACTGGGTTTTTCCCTTGATATACCTAAAAAAGAGAAAAGAGAAAACATCAGAAAGGCATGTAAAAAAAATAATGTCAGAGAAACGACAGACATCAGAGGAAAAAAGATGGCAGCTCGTTAAATACATAGGAATCATCTGTTGTAGATTTAGAAACAGTTGAACATGCATTTTTTAAAGTAACTTTTATAAGAGAACTAGAGTACATTCACCATTCTTCTTCTCTGAGGGACCTTCATCATTCTACTTACTGCATTTTTTACTCTTTTTTTGGTGCTGTTGTACTTGCATTGAGCAGAAGGAATCCAGACTGTAGCATGGTCTTGCCTAATTTTGTATCTCTTTAGACATCAGTTAATAGAGACTTCTAATATCAACCAAATTCCTCAAGATGTTAAGAACCCAAGATAAACAAAAGCAGAAATGAGTTGGGTTTATTTTCACTTAAATAAATCACAATGCTTATCAGGAGAGCTGACTTTAACAGGATGTAAGAAATATCTAAGAAAGAATCATGGTTTCATCAGTATGCAACGTTTGTAATTAAGCAAGAAATATTCTTTTGGATTCTGGAATAAATGAGCATTGAGTAGGGAGAAAACCTGTTGGATGGATTTAGTTGCTGGTGTACGACCTACATGCAGGGCTCCTACACCCTCGTTCCAGTAGATCAGAATAAGATTAATGATTATAATTGTCTGTGTTGAAAAGTACAGTGTTTGCTAGTCTCTAATATTACCCAGTCACTGATGCTTTGACCATAAAATTTTTTTGGCCAAAGCTGAACATTTTTTTTTTTAAACTTGTTTCTTTAGGAGCTCTCTCCTGAAAACAAGAAAAACACAGTTTTAGAAATCAGTAATATTCTAAAATATTTCAAAAACCACAAAGGAAATAATGCACACAGTGGAAGGAAGGATAGAGACTCTTCATTGTATATCCAATTATCTGAAATTTTTCTAAAATTTTCAGTTACTTACATGAATAATAAGGATGGAATAGTGGAGACAGTCTTTCCAAGCAGGTTTAAAAAAGCCTGAGTAATGCCTAGTTAGTTCTCTGCTGAGTATGGCTTGATTGAAATATATTTTCTTTTCTCCATCTTTCTAAAAGTATCAGTTCCTGGGCAGAGGTCAGAAATGGTTGAAACTCATTTGCTTTCTGTTTGGTCTCCCAGTGACTACTTAAAAAAAAAAACCAAAACCCATTTGCTGTTGTTTAAGAAAAAAAAAGTAACAAGAATACAATATGGGAACTGAGACATTATATATAAGACTGATTTTGGAGATCTTTTTTGTATGTAAATTTAAAGAAACTTATGTACTTTTATAACTTCCCTACTCTTACTAACACATGTTTTAAGAGGAAGTTAAAATGTCATAGTAAGACTGTGATCTAATTTAGAGATTTTAGGGAAATCACCTTCACTTTGTACCACTCTAAATGAAACCAGCCAAGTGCATGGTTGTAATATCTACGTGGCAAACAAAAATTCCAAGATGAATTTAACATTTTGGTAGGTAGAAAAACTGGTTTAGAAATTTCCAAGCCTCAAATTTAAAATGATGATTCAGAGCTCTGTTAAGAGGCTAAACTCCTACTGAAGTCAGATACTGAGACCTGTGGTGTAACATTTGCATATGTGGGCAATGAAGTGAATAGTTTCTAAACCTATACATCAACACTCCTAAATGTTGTCTGTGTATGTGTGTGGAGGGTGAAGGGTGCAGGTGAGCAGAGTAGGATGAGAGATGCATGCTAAGGCATTAATTTTCATTTTTTTTTAGGAAGATAGCAAATTCTGCCAATAAAGGCTATTCTCTTGTCTGAACTTAGTATGGATTGCACCTGCTTTGAGCAGGGATTATGATTTAGTGACCTTCAGAGGTCTCTTCCAACCTAAATTACTTCCTGTTTCGATTGCTGTTTTAATGTCTCCAGGTCCCCAACTCTTTATTTATTTGCTGTCACACAGTGGATGATGCAAAATATCTGTTCCTCTTGTGGGAACACTAAATTTGGCTTCATTAGTCTTTGGATAAGGATCATACTCAGCAGTAGGACAAGATCTTTGCTACAAGAAGCTCCTGCAACTTCTGAGTCTGTTGTCCCAAGAATATTTGTAGAATAAGTTTGTAAACTTGCACTGTCTGAGATGTATTCCAGGTTGCTATTCTTTACATTGTGCTTTCCAAACCCTATTTTTTTCTTATCTTTATAGAGTTTGCCAGTGATTCCTAAGGGTTTTGATAAAAATGAGAATATTTTTATCTGTGGTTTACAGCAGCCATTTGTGGTTGATGCCTTCTCTGCCCTTCAGTCATAGAGAAGGGATGTGTTTGAAAAGACCTAATAATTGTTTCTCTAAAGAAGCTGAATGAGTGCTATACTTGCACATGCCTACTTCTTCTTGAGCAGAGTGGTGAGACACTCCAGGCAGCATCTGCTCTCTGCAGCTTTACTCCAGAGCCACCCTTGTAGGCAAAAGTGGGTAAGTGGGTAGCCATAACCATAGACAAGCCTTTATCTTTGTTGTTTTTCTACTCTCATGTTCTTGTAGTTGCATGTAGAATAGTTTTGCCAAGGCTGGTGCCCTAGTGTTCTAACTTTTTATTTAAAAGTTGCACAGCACCTCCAATGCTGCAGTTTTGCTTCTGTGTGCTAAAGGAAAAAAAAAGAAAAAAAAAGAAAAAAAAAGAAGAAACATGGTATATCAGGAAGTGGTGAGAAATGACATGTGTTTCCTCTTGCTGAACCTTTGTAACAGCCTTTTGTACAGCTGTCAGATTTCCATTACGTGAACAAATGCTTATATTGTTGCCTGCCTTCTCACACAGCTCTAAAACTCTGGCCTTGCGATCAGTGGAAATGATGACCATCTACTCATTTTAAAATATAATAAAATGAAATCCCCTATTATTTCCCTTGCAACATTAAAACCAAAAAAGCTCATAAGATCTGGTGTGATTTCCCTCTTCCTCTTTCCAGCATTCTCCTCCTTCTGTCACTAACATCCGAATAGCATATTTATCCTTCCTATCTTATTTGCTGATCTCTGGTCATCAGGTCCTATCTGCTCATCTGCTTTTCTGTTCCTTCATCTGTTGAAGAAATGGTGTGTGTTTTAATTTCATCATCAAACTTCATATTTGCTTTCATTGCTATTGCCTCCACAGAAACTGTCCATATCACAACTGTTCTCTTAGGCTAGATGCTCTATCCTTTGATTATTTTATCCCTGTTTTACAGTCAGATATACATGAAAATATTGTCCCACCTTGGTTTTTTTGTGACTGTTCTTTCTTTGTTCTCCTCCAACCTCTGTGGTCACAGACCTGTCTCTTTACTTCAGCCTTCATCGTGTGCTTTGCCAATTCCTCTGAGGTATCCCTCTGGATTTCACGGTAGCAACATTTGACTGAAGACATATAAACTGCAGCATGTATTTTTTTACTCCAGTGTTAGCTCTGCTCCAGTTATTCTCCATTTGCATTCAGTTCTTTCTGTCAATACTATACAGAAGTAATCTGTTCTACCACCTGTGTTCTTTGATTTCCTTGGAAAAGCTTCCTAGAGAGGTGGTCAATGCCCCAAGCCTGTTGATGTTTAAGAGGCATTTGGACATGCTTTAAGTTTTGGTCAGCCTTGATTTGGTTAGAAAGACAACCCTCCTTCAGACAAATATTTTTTCTCCACAATTCCTTTCCCTTATTTCAGATACCTCCTAAAGGTCAACCTCTGCTATGACACAAGAAATACAGTAGTGCTCTCTGAAGAGCCTGTGAGTCAGGTGGGGTAAACTGAGGGGCTGGATAACTTAGTTTGAACTATAAGCAATAAAAACAAAAGTAAAATTAGTAAACATTGACAAGGTTTTTTTTGGTCTTGTATACACATAGCCACATATATTTCATTTCTTCTCTTTGTAATTTCCCTAATATGTGACAATATTGTCTTACTTCTGTTGCAATATTAATGCAATTGACTGAGAACTTACTGAGACCTATGACATCACTGAAAAATAAATGTTCACTAGCAATTTTAAAGACTACAGTAATTTTACTTCGCAATCTGTCTTCCAAAATGAGTATGAATGGATTATTATATAAAAAAAGATCTATGATTTTTTTAGGCATTTAAAAAAAATCTGCTCAAGTGGAGGTAGCTCATTGTTCTCTAACCTAGGATTTTCTTTGGTTGGTGAAATGTGAATGGTTAATCAATTAATCCATATCATAGTTCATATTCAGATTTCCTTCAGAAGGAGTACCACAAGTGCAGATTGAACTATTTAGTTTAAATGCAACAAGTGTTTATTTCCCCATGTGTACAGTTGTATATCATTGTATGGTGCCTCCAGTGTCTCAGTGGGCTAGAAGAACTACAAGTGTACAGCTTGTTAGTCTAGTTATGTGACTATTAGACAGTGTGCCTCTCCTGTCTAAATGATCAAATACTTATTTACCTGTTGGTCAACTAGAGGGGATCCTTTGTCATGAAACTGATGTAAAACTCAACCTTCTGTCTTTAGACTGGTAGGAAGAGGACATGCCAGCTTTGATAGTAATTCCCAATGTAAATTTTTTTATGAAAATCACATGCAGCTTAGGAAAGCAATCCCAACTCTGCAAAATTTGGTAACCAATTTTGAAAGGACAAAAGGTGCTCTCCAAACAACCAAAAAATGTAGAACTTTTCCTTTTGGGGAGCCCCATCTGAAGGTGCGTGCAGTTG
Source organism: Urocolius indicus (assembly GCA_013401255.1). Taxonomy (NCBI): domain Eukaryota; kingdom Metazoa; phylum Chordata; class Aves; order Coliiformes; family Coliidae; genus Urocolius; species Urocolius indicus. The sequence goes on along the minus strand of WBNH01006119.1, from coordinate 3,488 downwards.
TGCAACCATCTGTGTCACAAAGCCCCTTTTCAATGGGAGCATGAGAGGGAGCAAAGGCAATTAACTGAGACAGTGAAGTGCTCATGCATGTGAGAATTTACACTGGAGCCTGTTTGAGGAATCGGATTGTGAGACACTCCAAGCCTGATGCTTTGTCAAAGAGAAAAAAAAAAAAAGAAAAAAAAAAGAGGCTAGAGACTAGAGATTCACACTGACCCCAAAAGGCTTTGAAATAGACCTAGTGAGCCCCAGTCTTTCATTTCTGTTTGCCTGCATATAAACGAGTCATAACTCACAAGCAATATGTCAGACTACCTGTTGAAAATAAAGGTTTTGTTCTGGGAGAAAAAAACTTGAAGGAGCTTCAAGGTCTTGAAAGAGAAGTGCCAACAAGCAGACTGTGTGAACAGCTTTGTAGTGTACCTGAGGTGTGACTCACTCCACCCAGCTGCAGCTATACAAAAATTAGATTTTCCATTTATGCTACCTACCTGAGTATATTGCATTAACATTCACCAGAGAGACAGAGAAGTGGGCACTGGCCAAAGGGTAATTCCTCACCCATTTTACATTTTTCTTAGAGATAATTGAGATGCCTATTTCCTTTTCTCTGTCAAAACTAAAATTTGGTATACAATATTGGCTTTTAAATACTATTATCCTTGAACAGCAGAAATCTGCTTTTGACTGAAAAAGAATTAGTGTCAATATAATTAGCACACTGTAATTCTTTTAATCACCCACAAAAGTCTGTTACACATAAATGGTACATCACAGATGCATTTTCAGGTACCGTATTTTAGATTTTCAGGAGGATTTTAAGTCCTCTGTTCTCCTGTACTTTCTCAGAAAGACAAATAATTATTTTTAAAACACTTAGGAAAATAACAAATTCAGATGTCTTACTTAATATACTGGAAGAACTCCACAGATGTACATATAGAAAGAAGAGACTTTTCTGTGCTGAAAACTTCTCTTTAAAATAAAAGGTATCTCTTTTTCACTTTGTGGATTGAGTAGCTGGATTGTTTTCTCAATATTGTATTTAATCTATTTTGCTTGTTCTTTTGTAAATTAAAAACTGCCATATTGAAAACTAATAAAATAAATGATTAATCTTATGTATTGGCTGCCAAATTTCGGTTCAGTGCAAATTTTCATGACCAAATTCAACCTTAGAATTTTCACCAGGCATGAATTCTGAGCATGGAGTTCCTGTTTTGTCAGTATGGATATGCATTTCAAGAGAGTTATATAAAGTTCTTATATAGGCATTTTAAACATCTTATTTTTAAATAGAATTTAAACAAGCTAAATGATCAAATATAAAGGATGTACTTTAAATAAGGCATTTCCTTGTTGCTTATTTATGAAATGAGGACTGGAAGCTGTCCCATATCCAAACTACTTGTATGGTCTAAATTAAGCCTGTCAAACTAGTCTGTACTGTTACTTTTCCTCACCTCAAAACATCTCTCTCAAAATGTAGGCAAGAGAAAAACTGCAGATTAGTCATAAACCTCTTCCAAAATCATAACTGAAACACTGTAGAAATTATATTCCACATCACATGGTCTTCTAAACCATTCATCTCAAAACAACAAAAGCAGCATGCATCTGCCATGTACCCTTAGCTGTCTGCAGACACCTTCCTTGTGTGTGCTCCCTCATCACTTATGTGAGGTCACTCACAAAAATTAATGCAAAGATAGCAAGTAGACTGTGTTTGTATTCATTTGAGACTGGTTGTCTGAATGTGATTCTGTATATCTGAAGGCTTATTTCCATAAAGACACCTGTCTATGTCTGCATGTGTGCAGATGTTTGAAGTTCAGCCTCTCTGACTTTGAAGCTTCTAGACTCTGCCCTAGGGCCCCTTCCCTTGGCCTGCTCCCATCTCCTGTAACATACGAGCTTCTTATTTAAAAAAAAAAAAAAAGACCACATGCCAAAATAAACAAAAAAAGCCAAAGAAGCAAACTGAAAAACCTACCTGCTATGAGGCAGCTTCTTTATACAGAGATGCAAGCAAAACCAATGCAGCAAGAAGGCCACACACTTCCTTTGTTCCATCTCACAGGTTAACCATGATCGCTGAGCTTGGGTTGTATTTTTTTTTTTCTTCTTGAGACAGAGAGGCAGAGCGAGAGAGAGAGACAGAAATAAAGCAAACAAAAAATTTAAAAAAGCAACTGAGGCAGGAGCAGTTGCCACAGAGGTCTCTTGGGGTGGCTGGTCGCCTAATATCCCTGCAGCACAAGTTAGGTGAAGAAAGCCCGCTCCAAACAGCTTGAGACCCTTTATAAGTCACGAAGGTGACTCATAACTAACCGACTTGCCTTGCCTTTAGTAAATCCCCTGCTTTCCTTTTCTCAGAATAGAGCTTCAAACAAACATAAAAAAAAAAAAAAAAAAAAAAAAAGAGAGAGAGAGAGAAAACACCGGGAAAACAGCAAAAGAGAAAACTCCAGTCAAACTGAGGATACACTGTGTACTTTCCTTCCCCCTGACAGCTTGATATCAGCCTTTGGATTGAGTAATAATAATAAAAAATCCAAATGATTTTTTGGTAATGACACTACACTTAAACAAGTTAGGGGGTATGTCAAATGAGAGAGAGAGTTCCTGCCACTATCTTCTGAGATCTGTCTGGAGAGGGAGATCACTGTGGTGAGCTGTTTCTCACTTTTCTCTGTATTACTTTTTCATCCAGTCTTACTTTCTCATCCAGACTTGTCCTACAGGGACTTTTTGCTTTACAATTAACGTTAATGTAATTTACAATTAACGTTTTGCTTAACAATTAACGTAAGGCAGAGATAAAAAAAAAAATAATCAGAGATGGATAAAATTCTCCCAGTCTTCAAGAAATGTGCAGGGAAACCCGATAGTTGTAGCTGGAATAGTTGCAAAACACTAAAACCAGGGAAAAGTTGTAGCAAAATTCAGATATACATGGAAGACTGTGAAAATGTGGGTTGTGGAAGCCTACTATTAAAAAGATATGACAATTTAAACATTTTTGAAAGACCACTGCAGATGACTGAAAAGACAGGTTGGTTCAGGAGATACACATTTATACAGTTCTTAGGTTCAGAAAAGCAGAAAAGCACAGTTTATATGAATTTCCAGCAAGGAAAGGCGTGGCTGCTACCTTCTGATTTTCCTCAGGAACTGATATGCTCTCAAAATACTACATTTTCACTATGAACAACAGAATTTCTTTTGTCTGATGCTTTGCAAGTTTAAGGACATTAAAAAAATATCCAGAATTCATTAAGATGGTTGAAAGGTAACAGTTCTGTGTGCCAACCACCAAAATGTAAGTAATTTAAAAAAGTCTATCTAATTCTATCTAATACATCTGATTCTTCTCTTTATTTTAGGTATGTAATTAGGAACATCTTCGTTTTCCCTGTTAAGCCCATGTAAGTTTTGGTTGCTTGTGCTCAGGTCTGTGCTTAGGTGGTGTCCTGGTTTAGGCCCAT
>WBNH01006117.1:12488-64108 GCA_013401255.1 Urocolius indicus | reverse complement strand
CAGGGTCAAACTACCACAGGGGGGTTCATGGGAAGCTTCTCAAAGGCTTAGCTGCCTCACTGCCCCATCTCTGGCAGCACCCAGTGTCACTGTGTCCAGCTACCCAGCAGTGGCCCTGGGCTGCTGGAACAGCCCTCGTTGGCCCTTTGCTACTGGCAGAGCAAATAAATGACTGTTTGGGGTGCAGTGCAGCTCTGCAGCTGGCTGACAGCTTCTGGGAGCATGGATGCACCTACTGACCACCTCAGCATATCTTGCACTCCCAGGTGACCACCTTCTCGAGGCTGCTCACCAGTGCTGACGCTGCTTGCCTGGAGAGGGAGGTGCAGGGTAGAGCACAGAGGCCTCGGATCCTGTTCCTGCAGCAGTTTGACACCGAGTATTCCTTCCTGAAGAGCATCCGGTGAGTCTGGGCTGGCATTATCCTGCTCTGCACTGACTGCCATCTGGGTGGAAGGTGTGTGGGCAGAGCGTTTGGAGACAGGCAGATGGGAAAGGGAGGCAAGAGGCCGTGCTGTGCTGTGCTGAGCTGAACAGGGGGCTGGTGTGCTGCAGACTGCGTTGTCTCCAGTACGCTCAGATGGGTTTTTGAAGTTACATCATTACTACAGGGTGGGTGTGTTAATCTCTGCTGCCTGCAGTAGCGAAGCTAATGTGGAGTGACTGCTTCTACGGTCTTTAATGTTTTGTTTTTACACTTGGTGGCTTCTTTTAAACCCCCCTTTCACTCTTCAGAGATTTCCTTGATGCCACGTCAGGAAATAAAGTCCTTATTATTCAGACAGACTTTGAAGATGGCTCTCAAAATGCCCAGCTCATCGCCTCAGCCAAGTAAGTCAAGTGTGAAGTGGTTCCTAGCTGGCTGCTCTGCTCCTCACCACTGTTTGATCAGGGCAGGTCTGGGGATTTCAGGATCAGGAACGTGTGATGTCATGTTTGTTCTGCACTGGAAGGAATCCGGAAGCACTAATTGTGTTTCAAACAGCAATTCATAAGCCAAGCTCAGAACAGAATAAACTGGGTCAGATTACCAGGGGATCCCCTGGGGAGTGAGTGTGTCTCCTTGCCATTGTCTACACGAGTCCTGGAGGGGTTTGAGGATCAGGGGTTGTTGCTGGAGGCAGCAGCTGGCTGGGAGGAAGAGGTGAGCGGGGCTGTGCCCTCTGTTGCAGTGCAAAGGCTTGTGGCCAAGAACTTCTGTCTGTCTTTGGATCTGTCAGCAGCATCCCCCCTCTGTTGCAGATACACTGTTGTTAATGAAATCAACAAGGTGGACCTGGGAGAAGCCTCTGTCTTTGTTTACTTCATCATGAAGCTCTCCCGAGTGGAAAGGGAAACATCCTACGTGGGGTTCCATGGAGGTTGGTCTGGCCATCTGCTGTTCTCCACTCTTCAGCTGCCTTCAGGCAGACACACCAGAGCAACATCCCTCTCATTCACCTTCCTTTTTAATGCTTAAAATCTGGAACCAGTGTGGCCTGTGGGTTGTCAGAGCTGCTTACCCTTACCCACAAGGGCTGCCCCTGGTCTCCTCTGTGAGAGTCCCTTGCCTTACCCACTGACAGATGAGTCTTCTTGCTGTTCTGCTGGAGAGCAGCAGACAAATGCAATGCTGAGTGCAGGAGGCTCCTGTGTACATGTTCTGCTTCCAGCAGCAAGGTTCACACTGTGAGTGGGGTGTTCCACAAGCCTCACAGCCCCATCAGTCGGGGTAGTGTACAGCAACATGTTCAGAGTCAGTTGTTCCTTTCCCTTTCCACATCAAGAGTAGGTGAATTCCAAATGTGAGCTGCTAGCCCACAGGTACTGGGAGATAACTGTTGGGAAGCTCATGTAGAAGAGCATGCTGCAGGCACCAAATGGTGGGTTTGTGTCTGTAGGGCTGTGGCAGTCTGTGCACATCGATGATCTCCGCAGATCCAAGGACATGACCTCTGATCTGACCGTCCTGCAGAACCTCTCCATCAGCCAGATGTTCTGTGAGGATTCAGGTGACACCAGAGGTGAGCTGCATGCTACCTGTGCCAGCTGGTGGGGTTGATGTGCCAGTGGGGAGAAGGGGAGGTGCAGTCCCATGGCCAGTGCAGGTGGAGCTGATGTCTGCCACAACACATCATGATCTTCCCTGCTCGGCCTCTGTGGGTTTTTTGGGGGATGATGTCATGGTTACCAACTTGTGTTTGTATTGAGTTCATTCCTGCAACCTGGGCTCATGGGGCAAGTCCATTTGGTAGTTTTTCCTTTTTCTTTTGGCAAAAGTGTTGTATTTGCACTGCTCAGCACCCTGAGCTCTTCCTGCTGCATGAAGCTTGGCAGCCCCAGCAGCTGTAGCTGTGTTTAGAAAGTGGGGACTGCAGCTACTCATCTCTGGCAGATGTTCTGCTGCTCTGGGCTGAAGTTGCTGAATACACTGGTACCTGACTGCTGCAGGATTGTACTGCTGCCTTCTGATAAAACTTCTCCACCTCAGTTGCAGCTTTGCCTGTGACTGGAGAGCAGGACGAGATGGAGCTTGAAACACCAGTGCACTATGAGGTCAGTTCAGAATACATGTGTTTGCCTCTTAGCTGTCAGTGTGGCTCTCTGCTCTTTGGCATCTGGAGGAGAAACACACCTTTTGCATCCCCGCTGCCCAGCCAAAACCAGCTTCACTAAAGGAGTGACCCGTTCTTAAGGACCCTTTAATCAATTCCTTACTCACTTCGTACTCCTAATTATTGAAAATCAGTTTTAAAAGCTTCTGTTGTCTTTCCACACCCTGAAGCTGAGAGCTGTGATTCAGAGCCTGCCACTCCATCTGTCAGTGCCTTCTGCTGGAGGGGTGTGTTTGAAGCTGTGCTGGTAAGGGCTTTGCTGTGCTGCAGGCACGGTGAGGCTGGCTCGTGCTCCCCTGACAGCACCAACTGAAGGATGCCCAGTGTGAGGTTGATTGCAAGTGGCTTTTGCCCCTCTCATTTTTAAGCACCTCTCAAAGAGGCCATATTTTCCCTACTCATGTTTACTCTTTCCCTTTTTTACCCTGAACTGCTGAATTTCCCCCCTTTAGGAGTCTTAATACCATCACTGTGTTGCCAGTTTGCCAGGGCCACAGAAGTTGCTTCATGTACTTTGGTAACAAAAGAACTCAGTTTAGCAGCCTGAGAGGAGAGGAAGCCTGGGAGCTGGGATGCCATGGGACAGACCCTTCCTAGACAGCACTATTGTAATTCTCAGAGGGGTGTGTTGGGGGCTAAGGTGTGAAACTGGGTAGTAATGCCCTTATCTCTGTGCTGTTCCTGGGCAGGGTGAAATCCTGAACACCACTGTGCTCCTGAGGACCTGTGTCCAAAGTGCTGTGGGGATGCTCAGGGACCAGAACAAAGATCTCAGTCAGAGCAGAAAGCGAATTGAGATTCTCCTCGGTCTTCTGTCCAGAGACAATGAGCTGAAAGGTAGGTGCTGTCTGGCTGCAGCTGGTGGTGCCTCAAAGCACCGTGGGGACCACCAAAACATGTCAGTTGACTCACTGGGGACCCAAAGGGCCACAGTCCTTGCTGTGGTGTAGACAAGGTGGGATCTCCCTGGCAGCCTCCCAAGACTGTGTGTGTGTGTCTGCTCCGGTCTGTTGCTCCTCTCATGGCTGTGGGACTTTTCCCTGCAGTTCAGGCTGTGGGCTTTTCCTCTGGCTGTGCAAGCTCTGATGACTGGGTGTTTTTTTTCCTGGTTGGCTAATTATTGAAACAGATGTTAAATGGTGTAAAATGGTGTGGTATTGGGCTCTGAATCTAATGACAGCAGAAGAGAAAATGCAGGTTCCCTGTCTGTTTTGCAGCCTCCTTCCTGAAGGTGATGAAGGGCCGTCTCACCAGCCTCCTGAAGAAGCAAGAAGAAAATTCCTTTCACCCAAAAAACTGGGTGCTTCGGGAGGCTTCCAACCTCAGTGCTCTGCAGGAGGCAGGCACCTTCAGGTGAGGACAGCAGCAATGTCTTGTAACCTGCAGGCTCCCAGGAAAAGCCTGAAAATGGCAAGTGGGCAGCAGAGACAGCAGTTCTGTGTAATCTGAATAGCTGCAGTGTCAGTCTCCAGATTCTCTGAAGGCTGTTCTGTCCTCTCCTGGCTCCTGAGGGAGAGTGGCTTACAGCTGTATGGGCTGTACTGGGACAGGAGTGCATCAATACACAAGTGTTTGAGTGGAACAGTGGAATTACAGATGAGCCACAAGTGAGAGAAGTGTAGGGCTTGGTGGTGGTGGTGTTTTTTTCCCCCCTTAAATGCAAGATGAGGGTTTTCTCACATGCACTTGTCAGAAATAGTTCAGGACAGCCACCTCCTGACTTGCTGATGTTGTTGTTCACCTTCCCTCTGGGTTTCTTGGTCTCTTTCTGCCCCAAAGGCATGCCCTGTGGAAGCGAGTCCAGAGGGTGATCACTCCATTCCTGGCTCTCCTGATTGCTGCCATAGACAGAAATGGCAACCTGGAGCTGCTGGCCAGGTCTCCAGCTGAGTGGGTGACAAACCTGTGGATGTTCATCTTCAGTGACACGAAACTTCTGACTGTCCCTTACGGTGTGGGGAAGAGCAGGTGAGCCCTGGAGAGCAGCAGGAGGCCCTGGCTGGCAGCACCCAGGCCAGGCTGCCCCTGGGAGCCTCCCACTGTTGCTTGCTCCCCTGTGCTGTGCTGAGGGCAGCAGGGCAGGGCTCGGGGACTTCAGGAGTCTGTTCTTTCTACCTTATCCCCAGAACTCCTGGGCTTTGCTCTCTAGCTCTTGGCATGCTCACATTTCTTACCCAGCCCTTAAGCCCTCACATCCTGCCATGGCAGCCTTTTAGCCATGGAACACCTACTGAGTGAGTCCTCATGCTGCCCAGCTGGCAGGATGGGGCTGCACTGAGTCCTTCTCTTCTTTCCTCTGCCATCATATCCTTCTAGGACTAATTTCTTACTTTCTGCAGCTTCCTGCCTCTCGTCTGAATGTCTTTCCCAGACAAAAGCCCAGTGCATCAATGACCTTTTAATCTCCTAGCTCACAGCCAGAGATAATTCTGGTGCAGAACAACATGATGGTGCCTGCTGATGCTGGGAATAAGGTGCCCTTCAGCTGGAGGATAAAGGAGTACTTGGATGAGATGTGGTTGAAAGCTCAATACATCCAAAACACTGAAGGTGAGAGCCTGGCTGGAGCTCGTGACACAGAGCATCTCCATCCACCCGCCCCATAAGCTGTGCTTTGTCACTACCATTCCTCTGCCTTTCTGTCACCCTGGAGCCATCTTCAACCCCTCTGTGCTCATAGGAGCCAGCAGAGCTTTGTTCAACTAGCTCTTCTCTGTGCTCCATACTCTCAGTCTTTCTCTCATGTTCTGTGCCCTTGTATTCAAAATGCCAAGAGTCCATGGCAAGGGGAGATCCCACAAACACAACACTGGTGCCTGGGCTGAGAGAGCCTGGCCTCAAATGCCTTGTGAGTGCTTTGGATGAGGGGAGTGCTGCATGCATCAGTGATTAATTAGGTGTCAGCCTCTTTAGGATCAAACCCAGCCTCTTCCTACCATTCAGCTTTTCTCTGTGTTCTCCTTTTCCAGACCAAGCTGAGAAGTTTGTGGATATCTTCCAGAAAACTGCACTGGGGAAATTTATCTCTGCCCTGAATGAGGAAGACAGGCAGATGCTCTTCCAGAGCTACACCATGGACTTCATTGTCTTGACCATTGGTGCGTCCTCCCCAGAGGAGCTGAAGGTCAGTGGCTGGAACAAGAGCTGGAAACCCTTTGGACAGAGGGAAAAGCGTGATGCATGTGTGTCCATCTTGCCTTCTCAGACACAGTTCCCTCTCTGACACAGACTAATAGCAAGGTAGCCACAGAGCAGATGCATTTGACACTTGAGTGGCTGCTGCAGTTGCTCAGTAAAGCTGTTCCCCAGGAGCACCTGTAACACCCAACACATCGCTGCAGGCTGAGGACCTTTGCCAGGATTTCCAGTACAAAAAACGATGATTGAAGTTGGGAGGTTTATCTCTAACTTGTAACATTCTTTTCTGAACTTCCAGTGCCTGCAAATGGCCTTCTTCTCCTGCATAGAGGAATGGAAGGCCACGGCTGCCAGAGACGAGGAGCCGCTGCCGTCTCTGCCTTGGGTCCACCTGAGCTACGACCGCTTCAAGAGTCGCCTGCAGAACCTGTCGAGGATCCTGGCTGTACACCCTGCTGTGGTTGGTCACCTTCACCGGGGAGGCTATGAAATGCCACCTTCAGAGATGGTAGGTGTTTTGTGACCCTCAGCCCTAGCAGAGAGCTCTGTCTTCACTGAATGACTTCAGGAACAGTGAAGTGGGAAGCACAAGCTCAGCCCAGAGCCTCAGCGTGGGGGATAATCTGCTCTGTTACCATTGTTACTGGCAGGTTTTAAATCAGTCTGCTCTGCTTTTGCATCACTTAATAGGATGTGCTAATGATCTGAGCCATGAGCTTAAGATAATCAAGTAGAACACATTCAGTAGAACATGCTGCAGCAAACCAGATTGAGAGCCTGAGGTTCAAAAATCACTGTGCAGTGCAGCTGCAGTGTCCCACTCACACCTGTGTGTGCCCAGGTTTTGGATGTGTTGGCTGCAATCGTGTGTGCTGAGGAGCTGGAGAGTCAGGTGCAGACCATGCACCCACAGGTCTGGCTGCAGAAAGTGAAGAACCTTCGGATGCCTGTTGAATTCATTTGTAAAGAGAAGGATTCACAGAGGAGTGGGACTCAGTGCCATCAGCTGCTAAAAGCACTCAAGTATGTACCACAGATCTGCTCACAGTCCTTTGCCCTGCTGTTAGTAAGGATATTAGTACTTGATGATTAGAATGTTAAGATACAGAAAGCTGCTCTTGTGCTGCTTTTCTCAGACAAAGGCTTTGCAAACCTTTCCAGGCTCAGTTACATAACAAGCATCAAGAGCCACGGGTTTTTTCCTCATTTCACCTAGATTCTCACTCTGGCCATATCATCCAGTGCATTCCAGCTGAGTTCAGGGGTTGTTTGAAACTCTCCTTGGGGTCCTGTTAACCAGCACTGTCTCCTCACTTCATCCCCTGTGGATAAAGACTGTGAGAGATGGGCAACTTCACAGCATCTGAGATGGAGTCTTGTCTTCTGGAAGACAAGCCCAGAGCTACCCCAGTTTCTTACAGACCTTGTTTAGTTTAACTGAAGTGAAGAATGTGTAGCTAATTGTGAGGGTCTTTAGAGGAGTGAGAAGCCTTTGCAGTGGTCCCAGCTGTGCTGCAGTGCTGTGCACAGGACAGGCTCCTGTGTTAGTGCTCTTATGTGTTTTGTCCTTGCCACAAAGCCAGGGCTGGTGGCTGAAGGGCAAAACAAAATGTTGCATGGGAAGTGCACAAATGCTGGCATGGGGAGTGTGAACAGCAGTGAGATCATCAGGATAACCTGATACTGTAACTTCTGTTCGTGCTGTCAGCTCAGGATTGTACTTTTTCCTTTCCCAGAGTCTCCTGGAACCGGGTTTTCTCCATGTCTCTCTTTGCAGAACACGTGTTGTTTGGCATCAACACTCTGATGCCAGAATTGGAGAGTTTAGTCAAAAAGTACACTTTGCTTGTTGCAGAGGTAAGCAGAGCTGACCTCTGCCCTGTCTGCTTCTGCTGAGCAGGGGGATTTTTCTTGCATATTAGAGCTGAGTCATTTCACTTTGTGCTTTTCCTCTGCAGTGTTTTCAGGTTGATTCAGACATGAAGACTCATCCAACTTTTGTTGCAGTAATGAAAGTACTGTGCCAGTGCAAGGAAGAAGTCAGCAACAGACTCTGCAGGTAGAGAATGATGTTGAGATGAGTCTCAGGGTCCAGCAGGATTATTGCCTGTGTCACCAGTGTGTTTCTGGGCATCAGGCAGGGCTGCATACAATGAAATAAAAGCCAAAGGAAGAGCAATAACTTCCATCTCGCATCCTGAAGCTATGCAGTTAGCCAAGGGGTCTTCAGTTATCTCCTCTTGGTCTAGTTGCAGATGAACATCCTTCATTGCTGTTTGTGAATTACAGATATGGTCTGAAGTCATGTCCAATCTGCTTCCATGAGCCAAAGGATCCAGTCTGCCTGTCCTGCTACCACGTGTTCTGCCAGAAGTGCATCAGAACGTGGCTGGTACCAGCACAGATGCATTGTCCATACTGCAGAGTCGCTGTGGAGAACGATGATCTCAGTGTCTCTGTGGAGCTCAGGTACTCCATCCACCCTCCCCAAGGTGAAATCACCGCTGTGGGGGAACTCTGATTTGCTACTCAGGTGATCAACAGGAGCAGAATGTGTGGAGGGAACTCTGCTCTGCTCTTTCTGGAGCTGCTGCAGGTCCTGTCTGCTTCCTGTTTATTGTTTCCAAAGAAAAGGGGAAGTTGCCTTGGCCCCTGGAGGGAAACTGCAGTTGCAGAGCCCGGTAACTAAAGCAGTGCCAGTGCAGGGAGCTGCCTGTCACCTTGGGTTGCTTTGCAATAGCTTAGCAAAATCCTCTCAGGAAATCTGCCTGGCATCACCCTGCCACTTGTGATCTTAGTTGCCAGTGTGATACAGCCTGTGCAGACAACACTACTGAAGGGCACAAATGCAGCCTTTTGGCAAGCTGGAGAAGTATCTCACTGTGATGGCTTTTGCCTGTGTCTGCTGTGTCCATTCTTGAAGTGATTCTGTATCTGAACCTTGTCCTAATGCCTTCTGCCCTTCCCCAGAGAGGCCATAGCGAGGAATGCCCTGTTCCGCCAGAGGTGCAACAACTTCTTCATAGACGTGGTCACCAGCATGTGCTTCAAGGACAATGAGCCCCCTGAGCCTGAGGTGATCCAAGAGCTCCTCAATCTGCTCTTTGTTCACAGAAGCCTCCAGAGGAGCGGTGCAGGTGAGCTCCCTTCATCCTGATGCTGAGCCTCGTGGAGCTGATGCTCTTGCCACTCTCTCATCTGCCAGACTCATGTTTCTGTGCTCTCTGCAGGTCCCCCTGCTGTCTACACAAAGTTCCTGTCCCCATTTAATGATGAAGTGGATGAAACCCCCATCATCCGCTCAGTAATGCTGAAGCTCCTCCTGAAGTACAGGTGGGCACAGTCAGGCAGCTGATAGATGTTCCACTGGGGAGTAGTTCAGCTTTGCTTTTCCTGACCTCATCAAACCAATCTGATTGTTCTCCTCACTTCTGCACCCTCCATTGAATGTGAATCCTTCCAGGTGAAATCCAGCCAGTGCCTGTGTGTCAAACAGCTTGGCTGGGTTGCCTGTAGCTTGTGCTGAGGTATCTGAGCAGCCTGTGCCAAGGCTTACCTGCTGTTCTTAACCTAAAGCTATGCTGAACAGGGATGGCTTAGATAACCTAAAGATAGCTGACTCGTTGATCTGCTTTAGATGAGCAGAGCAATACTCCTCATCCTCAGCCATTTCATCAGGAGTGATCAGGAGTTTTGTATGCTTACACAGACCTCTCTGTTCACTCTGGCTCTTGCAGCCTCCCTTGGCAGCCCCTGCACAGAAAGACCTTACTCAACTGTGATCATTTCCTACATCTGATGCTTAAAAAAAGATCAGATAACCTGCCCTAGAAGTGCTGATTCAGCACTGTTGGTGATAAAAGCCTGTCCCAGGCTGTGAAGCCAGATAACATCTGGCAAAAGATACCCCAGTTGCTTTTCCATCTTCTGGAGAGATCCAGAGTGACCTCACCTGCTGCATGGACATCACTTGTAGTTCCATCGTGATTTAGAACACAAGTAGTAGCCATCAGCATTGCAGTTATGATAAGGGGGTGTTTATGATAAGGGGGTGTTTCTCTCTCCTACAGCTTCAATGAAGTTAAAAATGATGTGCAACACTACCTGTCCCGGGTCGAGCACAACAAGATCCTAGAGAGAAATGATAAAAAAGAGCTCTACTTGCTCTTTGTCAACTGCTTGGAGGTAAGAGCAGGGCAGTAAAACTGCTGCAGGAATAAAGAAGCCAAGAGTAGAAATGTGTCTGCAATTTTAGGCAAGTTTCTTGTGCACATAGCTAGCTGCCGAACTAGAGAGCCCAAAAGGAGCTTTATATCAAACCACCTGGTCAGAACCTGGCCTTGCTTTCCATGGCAGGGCTTGTATGTGTTTGCAGCATTACACAAATCCTTCATTCTCTTGGCCACCTTGGACAGGTGTCTGACTGTTGTGAGGCTCCAGTGCAGCAAGCAGGGGGATTTCCAGTTGCAGCAGTCTACTGCTTTCTTGTTCACAAGCAGAAGTGTCTGTGAAGAGCTTCAGGTTGTTAGGCTGTTTGTGTTGTTCCCTTTTCTCTCCTTGTGTAACTTTTTAATGCTTTGGACAACTTGAAACAAGCCTGACAGCAGAGTTAGAGGTTCCATTTCTTATAGTTTCCATTCAAATAGTGACTTTGTAGGTAGCAAAGGCAGAAAAGCTTGGTGCCTTGGAGCACTTGGTGTATGTTTCAGCACGTGCAGGGCTCTTGCTCAGCTACAGGATTGGGAAATGCAGGAGAGAGCTTGAGGACATTGCTGCAAAAGGTGTTGGTGATGTGGCAGGTGTTTAGGATGAGAGGTAGGAGCTAATGACATTGAGGATTGGGGTGGAGGGTGCTGTGAGATGTGACAGTATGTGTCCAATGCAGTAAGCACATTAGAAAGCACCAAAGCATGGGACAGCTGATTTAGGTCTTTCTGGCACTCATCCAGTATTCTGGCCCATCTTTAGGATTCCATGTGTGAAAAGTCTGAGGATGGTCTTGGATATGAGCATGTAAACTACTTGCCTAGAGACAGAGTCTTTCCAGAGAACTATCTGCCAAGGAATGATCAAGAAACTCCTCAGGAATCCTCCGTTGAGTACCTGCAGGCGGTGGCCAGGGTCCGCCTGTACCTGAGCAAGGCTGCAGAGCTGCTCTTTGACTTGCATCAGCCCAGAGGTAAGGCTAGTTACTCTGCTCTCAAATGGAAATGCTGTGTACAGAGCAAAGTCACCACGGGAGATGGGCTGGAGGCAGCCACTGCACCTATGCTGTGCTAGAATGTGTTTTGGTGTGTGTCCAAGAGCTGGAGCATCAGCTTCCATCTCTGCTCTGTCATTAGGAGTGTCAATCCTCATCTGTCCTCTTCACTGTGTATTACAGCTGCTCTATAACTAGTAGTAAGGTTGTACTAGTGACCCCTAGGGTGTAGTTACACAGCAATTGCACCTTTGGAAGGTGATTTATTTGATCCTCCAGATGCTGACAATGAAGTTTTTATTTAGAGCTGGTTAAATTGAACTTTAATGAATAAAGGAATGAAGCAGAAAGGATGCTCCAGATCCCTGGCTGCTCTGTGTGAGGGAGAGCTCTGAGGGATGAAGAGATACTTAAAAAAAACCAAAAAACCAGTAAAAGAAGGTTTAAGGTGACTTGGTGACCCAACAGAGAACAGTATGTGGAGAGTCTCAGATACTCACAGTTCCTGAAACATGGTAATGTAAGTCATTGCAAGGGACTTCATCCAGCCCTTGCATGGAGGATGTGAGGCTGGCAAAGTGCATCCCAGCACAGAGTGTTCTGAGGGAGAATCCTCAGCTTGGCAGTTGAGGCAATGGAGAGCCATTATTGAGCAAGATGGAAGAACTCTTGAGGATGAACTACCAGTTAATGGGAAAACTTGTCCTTGAGGGAAAGAAATGGAAGAGGGTGTCATCCTCTGTCAAAGAAATGAATCATTGTCTAAAGTCCAGCTGAGGAACCACTCCATATGAGAGCCCTCTCTTCCTCAGCTGCTGAAGTTCTGTCTAATTAGTAAAGTAAAAGGGGCTTGGTGCTACAGCCAGTGCTCACAGAAAGGTTTCACAAGGTAGGATGTGGTTTCACCTCTCTTTTCTTGTTCTGGTTTCCTCTCCAGAACAAGACCAGGTAGAGGAGAAGCAGCGTTACCTGGCAAATGTGAGGGACTTCTGTAGCCTCAGCAAGAACGACTGGCACCGTGTTTACCTGCTGCGGAGGATCACCAGCCAGCATGGAATGGAGTTTGCTCAGAAGCTGGTGGCAGAGCCAGAGTGGAACTGGGTGTTCCCAGGGGAAATTCTGCAACAGGTAAAGAAGAGGTGTCTCCTCAGAGAGGGCTCTGCTCTCCTCTTAGTCTTCAGTTTGTACTGCTTTGGGGTGCTTCTGCTGTTGCACAATGGAAGTGGTTGTGAAGGTGGCAGTGAGAAGCCCCTTGGGTTGCCCTGCCTGCCTGCTGTCTCTTTGCAAAGGCTGAAACACCACAGTTCTTGGGAGGAAGAGAAGGTTCTGCCTCATCCAAGGGCTGGTTAATGTTCACAGTGCTGACCCCTGGCTTTCCTCTTGCAGGTGCAGAACAGCCAGTCTGAGCACATCGACCGATACCTGGTGTGTGGCGAGAACTACCGAGTGCTGCGTGATGCTGTGGGGAGAGCCATGATCCGGTGTGAGACTGAGGATCTTCTAAAGGCAGAGAAGGTAGGGCATGTCCTCCTCGCCACAGACCTGCTCTGTGTGTTCAGGCTTCATGTGTCTGTACTGACAGTGTCTCTTCTATGTGGAGAGGCCTGGCTTGCCTTTGCTGGTGGATACAGTGGCTTATGCTGGCAGGTAGATGTGTGTTTGCTTTTCTTTCTCACCTGTGTGCTACCTTATGTAACTCAAGTTATTTCCCTCAGCTGCCCCATCCTTGATCTTCTCCTCTTGATTTGCAGTAAGCAATACAGGCACCTTGTAGCCAACTGGCAGGAGAGGAGGCAGATCATCAAAGCAGCTTTATGCCCCCTCCCTCCCTGCCTGCCCATGTCTGCCTGTCCTTGTGTGGCCATGCAGAAGTCAGACAGGTGATTTCTGTCTCATTGCGGCCTTTTTCCAATGTGTGTTTTGTGGATGAAAATCATCAGGATGGGGTTTGCATGCACAGCCTCTTTGAGTGTCTCAGTGTCATCTATGAGCTGCTGGTTGTGGTTTTTCTCCTCCCTGCTGTGCTGGTTTGCAGGCAGGCACGTACAGCTCGCTGCCTGGTGAGATCATGTTTCCAACTGCATGTTAGAAGAATAATTACCTGAGAGGTTTCTGATGTAAAACCCTCAATCAGCTTGAGTGCTGTCAGATTATTCATTTATGGCTTGAGCAGCCATTTCTGTGCTATCCTCCTTCCTTTATGGGGAGAGCTTTACCTTTCCAGGCCTCCTGAAGCCTGTGCATCTACCACCTTTAGCTATGGCAGCTCTAGCCTGTTCTCTGCCATATCATCAGTTCTTTTCTAGGCATCTGGCAGCTCCTCAGCTGTACAATCTGTCCATCTGCTCCTGGCTGTTTTCAGAGAGGTCACTGCCCTGTATGGAGCTAGTGATTCAAGCCTTCATCCCAAACAGCAGGTAAGACCCTTCTCTTTGGAAGCTTGTGACAAATATGCTTCATTGATAACGATGAATGAGATTTGAGTAATTGTTGGAACAGCCTTTTGTTCTCCTGACCCAAATACAGTTATGTCCTGATCTGAGCAGATTGGGAATGTTTTCAAAGCAGAGGCAATGCAGCATGGGAAGCAACTGACTGTCCTTTTCCCTTTGGTGGGCAAGATCATGCTGATTTTTTACTTCTTTTAAATATGTGCTTTCAGCAAACAGATGCTATGACTGAGTTCATCCAGAACTCCCAAGTCCTGAATTCTCCAGACCTGCAGCACTTTGCAACTTGTCTTGTGACAAACACACTGCCATCCCTGACAGTGGACCCTCAAAGCTTCAGCCACAGTGGAGCACTAATTGAAATGGCTGTTCATGCTGCTGCTGTCCTGCTCTGTGGGCAGAACCCCATCCTGCAGCCCCTGAGGAATCTGGCATTCCATCCACACACCATGGAGGTAAAGGCATTGAACTCAGATGGCACTTTAGCATTTTGCTAGTTCTTTCCTGTGGCTGCTGGATCCTCTGTAACCTCACATTTCTTAGCATCAAAAGCATCAACTTACTGTTTTAGCTGTGAATTACCAATGTGTGATTATTCCAGTGATGCTGGGATTTATTAGCACAACAACAAGCTCTGGACTGGTACCTTTTCAAGGTCCCACTGCATCCTGAGCGCTATCAGGCAAGTGCTTTTGCTGGTATTTGAGTAAACAAGTCTGAAAGCAGTTGGCAGATCACACTGGGGAGACTCTCATGACCTAGAACGGGCCATGGAGCCCCAGGCTGAGTCAGTGTGCAGAGATCTGCTGCTCTCCTGTCTGTCCAAGGCATCAGGAAACATGCTGGTACAAACCAGGGTACATCAGGTCACCCCAAGAGGAACCCAAAATGCCCAGAGAGTGAACAGCTCTTGAGTGGGATTTCAAAGGCAGGGCTTGAAAACCTGCATGTGCATCATCTGCTCGACCTCTACTTTCAGCTGCTATCCCCATCGTGGGTAAAGAATGAGTGAGCTA
This sequence comes from Urocolius indicus, assembly GCA_013401255.1. NCBI lineage: Eukaryota > Metazoa > Chordata > Aves > Coliiformes > Coliidae > Urocolius > Urocolius indicus. The sequence continues at coordinate 49,710 of WBNH01006117.1, read as the reverse complement.
CAGGAAGAAACTGGTCCATATGTTCATTTGTCACCTTTTTTCCTCCATAGCACTCTTTTCTGCCCACAATGCCAGAGGATATGATGGCTCAGGCGAGGGCCTGGGAGGGAATGGCCACTCTGCGCTGGTACAGTAAGTGCTCCTGATTGAAGGGTGATCCTTGGGTTTTGAATGAGACTGTTCCAAGTGTGAGGACAGACACTCTCCTCTTCTCAGCATGAGTTATGCTTTGTAAATTAAGATTTCTGGCTATAGTTTATGTGGATAATGCCCCACAATGCATTGAGCTTCTGTTTACTTTGAAGCTTATAGCTGCTTACAAGGTTTGAGGGTGCAAAATGACCTGTTCTGTTACTTCTGGCAGAGTTAAAGTGGTCTGAGCCAAAGAGGAGCACGGGGCCAACTTTGAGTTCTCTGCATTCCAAAGTAGTATCTTACTGCAGAGTAGGAATCTAGGGGTGGAAACATTCATACTTGGCAGCCCACTTGGTAGCAGAATCTCTCAGGCTTCCTTTCCTTGTTTCTCAAGGAGAGAAGCACTGATAAATTCCTTGGCTTCCTATTTGAGCCTGCTTCTCCTTTGGGTTTTGGTATAGTCAGTGCTTTGAGTTAGACCTTAAAGCATATTTCTTGCTCCAAGGTGATGGTTCCTATAAGAGGAAATAACAAGGGCTTTGTAAATGTCTGTCTTGTAATACACTCCTGGTTGTTTCTCTTGACAGCATGTCCAAATGGCCACCCCTGCACTGTAGGAGAGGTGAGAACTTGGGGCTGGGGGCTTTTTAAGCAGACAGTGTTTTCACCAGTGAACTGTTTTAGTTGGATTACTGGTTTCAAGTTCTGTTGCACAGTGGTTCATTTCTACCCTCTAGTACATTACAATGGTAAAATGATTAATAATACAAAGTTTAGAAATGCATTTGGAGTGGCTGTAACACAGCTTATACCATAAATCCTGCAAACAAGAGGCAGAAGTCTTTTGCCCAGTACAGAGCAATTTCTTAATTAGCCAGTTCACAGCTTGATTTTTTTTTTTTTTTTTGTTTCATTTTCTTTCTCTGCTGGAGAAGCTCTGACTCTGCAATTCAATCTTCTCATTTGGATTTTTCCTAGTGTGGCCGCCCCATGGAAATCGGCCAGTGTGTTGACTGTGGTGCCCAAATTGGGGGGAAGCAGCATAAACCACTACATGGCTTTCAGGAGTTCAGGTAGGCTTTGGGTCATTCACCTTCTCAGCACTGAATGAGGTTGTGCTTGCCTCATGTGAGAGGTGCCCAGCCACTTCACACTGCCTGGCATGTGGGAGTTCCCATTAGCTTGGACATTGGCCTCTGAGGGGGAAGAGGCTCAGCTGTTAGGACTGCTGGTATCATTCTGGCTGCAAAAACTCTTAAACATAAGATCTTGTCAGGCTGCTGGGTTGGGGCTTTTCATCTGCCTACTGGTCCAGGCTGATAGAGGTCATGTGGTTCTGTGCCAACATGTAGTAACAGGCTACACTGTTAAATGGATCAGTGTGACTGAGGAACTCCTGCCAGAGCTCTGCTAACCGTGACTTGTGCTCCTTGAGTCTCTGGATTAGCACTTACCAGCCTTTGTGTAATAATATTAAAGTCATTAATTCTAGCAGCAGTGGCTTCTTGGCTGCCCAGTGTGGAGGTGGCTGATGCTGCCCTGCAGGACTGGGCACTGTGTCTTTCATAGGAAACACAGTAGAAAGAAAGGTCCAAGGAAGAGCAACCTGCCATCAAAACCAAACAAATGGGCTTATTTGTGTACAAAACCTACCAGAAGGCTTCATTCCCCTGTAGTGCTTTCATGCCATTTAAAGAACTTAAGTGTCAAAATGACATCTCTGGGTATCAGAGACACTTCTTGTGTGTTTCTTGTCAAGGCAAACAAATGGTATATATTGTACACACTTTCCAACAGGAGTCATGAAGACAGGACTCAGACTGGCCACATTCTTGGAGATGCACAGAACAGGAACTCGATGGGAGTGTGTGATCGGTCCCTGTCACCACTTGTTTTCGTCCTCATTCGCCTGCTCACGCATTTGATGATGTTGCTGGGAGCCACAAAAGATCCTCAGGTATCCTCCAGCAGTAGTTCCTAGTGGCCACATGAAATGTGGTGAAACCTCTGCATGATGCTGGTCCTTTTCATCATCTTGCCACGTAACCAGGGCAGTCTTTCAAGATGGAAGACCCAAATTCCCTTCCCTTCTTGCCCAGGAGTGGTTTTGGCTCCCTCATGCACTTGCCTGCAGGCATAGCCACATGTTATTTGTTCAAGTGGTAGGAATCCTGTAGGATGGAGCTGACTTTGTGATGTCCATAACTCTGCACACCTCATGTTGAACTGGATGTACTGGCTATGCTCATTCTTGCCTTTTGTTGCTCTTCAGTCACTACAAAGGATTATCAAGCCACTAGTGACCAGCCCTGTGAGTTTCCTGCAGCGACACCTTCAGGAGGACTTGGCACAGCTGACGAAAATTCTGGGGAAGAGTGTGGATGACACTGTCAACATCCTTCATCTTGTCCTCATCAGCCTCCTCAAGGATGCCCAGCAGCAGCCAGGCCAGTGTAAGGAGCATTGCTTGCAGTTCTTTGCTGAGCCGGTGAGGAGCGCTCACAAATTTGAGGCTCGTTTCTCCCTGTAGGGAGTGAAGAATTTGTGGCTCTTCTCTTTCGTCTGAGTCCAGGGGATTTGTGAGGTTTGGTGCATAACTGTGAGAGGGAATTGTTGAGAGGTTTGAGCTCACCACTCAAAGCACAGTAGCTCATGCTCTGTGTAATCTAATACTGCAGTGCCCTCCGAATGGCAACCAAGAAGCTATTTGGTAGAAGAGGGATGGCAGGGTATGATTCATGGTAAGGGTGTGATTCATGGTAGGATCTGGAGTTCAAGTTGACATGAGTCACTGCATCATAGAGGGCTTTATAAGTACTAGCCACACTTCTGGTGTGTGACAGCACAAACCAATGTTCCAAGCTCTGTTCTTTTCCAAGCTGTGTACTTTGGTCTGGCATTGATCGTGGTCTGACCTTGGAGAACTTGTTTAACCTCTCTGGGTTAAAACCTCTTTCAACTGAAGTGGTGCAAATGTAATAGATTAAATATTCCTGTTGCAGGCCCAGTTCAGTTTGATGATGTGCTTTCCACCAAGGAGAATAGAAACAAATGGGAGGAAGTTGTTGCAAAAACAGTTATTGTTCCTGAATTGGAGGTGAGAAACCTGCTGTATAAAATGTCAGTAGCTGAGCAGTTCAAAATCCACTGATTTGGAAGCCTGACCTTCTCTAATATGTGTGCTATACTTTTCACCCAGCTATTGCTTAAAGCCAAGCCCTCTCTGACAACTGCAGGTTCGCTTTAACTTGTAAGGGTCAGCCAACTTTATCCTACCTGTGGAAATGAGTAGCTGAGTCTAGAGTTGTGCTGTGATGATTTTGTGTAGCTGAAAAGCAGAAATGGCTCAGCTTAGATGAAACTATTTGTCCAAGTGAGCATAGGGTTCCCCAAATAAATCCTGTCTGCCTCTTCTCCCCCATATACAGCGCCTGCAGAATGGAAGAGCTGTGAGTTGCACGGGCTGAGAACAAAGAATAATTATTGTATAAAGAGCTGTCTTACAGCGTGTGTTTTACCTGCCTTCCCTAGCAGTTCACCTCCTGCTCTGACATACTTGTGTGTCAATTGCTCATCAAGCTATGAGGGAAACACCCTGCAGAGGAGGTTCAGCCCTGGCAGGCCGTTGCCAGTTCTGATCACTTTGTGTTTTAATGCAGGACTTGGATAAAAAAATTCTGAGGTTGAGCAGACAAATACAGGAGGATGAGAGAATCTCTTCCAATCCAATAGTGAAGATAGTGTATGGTGACCCAGCCACTTTCCTGTCCCACCTGCCAAAGGACAGTCACATTCACCACTCCAAGATGTGGAGCTGCCGGAAGAGGATTTCAGTGGAGAACCTGAGCCATGTGGTCCAGCAGAAGAATGCCATGGACACTGTCCCCCTCCTCTGGAAGTTCCTGCAGAAGGTGGGTCTGACGTGGGGATGAGAGACTGCAGTGTTCAGAGCTCACATCACAGAGTCAGACTGGTTGAGGCTGGAAGGGACTGGAGATCCTCTGGCCCAACGCTGTTCCCAGGCAGGGTTGCCCAGAGCCCATGGCCTGGGACAAAACCCCTGTTTGAGGATCCAGTGCCTTTATTCTCAGCACTTTCTGTAACCTTGAGAACTGCACATGTAAAACACTTTTCGTTTTAAGCATTTAAGAAGCAATTCCATTAAAGTGTTCAGAACTGCTCTGTCCATGAACAACTTTACTCACAGTCTCCCTCTCCTCTGCCAGGAAACAGAACTGAGGCTGGTTAAATTCCTGCCAGAGATTCTGGCTCTGCAGAGAGACTTGGTGAAGCGATTTCAGAACACGACTGATGGCAAGCACTGCTCCATCAGAGAATTCCTCAGTGAGCCCCTCTCAGGTGAGGAGACTCTGCCAAAACTGTAGCTAGTGAAACAAATATCACTGGGTAGTTGAAAAGGAAGGCAAAAAGTTCCTTGAATTTGCAATCTTTAAGCATTCCTATTTCCTTTTAACTCCCATCCAAACCAGTGTGAGACCTTAACCCTGGAGTTTGGCTCAGAAATGTCATCAGGTGTCTATAAAGACAAGCACAGGAAGATTGTTCACAGAGGGTGGGGGCTCTGCTCAGAGGCAGGGAAGATACCCACTGCTACATTTAGGGGTTTATCTGGAATTTCTAAGCTCTACCCTAAGGTAGAGGCTGCCTAAAAGGTGGACTAGACATTCTTCCCTTTCATTCACAAGCAGCACATAGACGTTTTGTGACAACTTTTTCAATTGTATTTAGATACAGCTGCTTGTTTTCAGTACTTGTGGAAAAGCACTTATGCAGAACCAGACCAGGGATCCATCCAGCTGTGTAGCCTGGGCCAAGGGTGGGCAATAAGGGAAGAATGTAAACAACCAGAACAAACGACTCCATAACATTTCAAAACTGTTTCAGGTCTGTTTGGTCTCTTTTGGTCTGTTTGAGCAGTTGCCTACAGTCAGTGATGTGCTTTGGAAGCTCTTGTGTTAGTGTTGCCAGCAAAAGGCATTTCAAGGGTTTGTTGTTCTGTTATTCCTCAGATGCGATGAGGGACCTGTTACAGGGGAGAGTAGATGTGTTTCTGTCTGTCTGGAACAAGCTGAGGAGCTCGCTGGACACCAATGGTGAGTGCCTTTCTTCTCCAGCATTGCTTTGAGAGTGATGGGAGCAAGAGCTTGCAGCTGTCAGACAATGCTCCTCTGCTACTGCCCTTCCACAGTTCAGGCTCCTCCTATCAGTGATGATTCTATGTATCTTCAAAACTGACTTTGGCCATTAAAGGCTTAAGAAGACCCAGATGCAAATGGGAGGCTTTGTTTCCCTCTTGTATAGTATTCTCACCTGAATTTGCTCCCTCCAGTGCTGATATATAATGGAAAGGGTACTGCCTTTTTCTCCTGGCCTGGGTCAGCTTAGGAGAGGCTTGTCCATCATGGGCTGGCTCTGGGCCATCTCAAGCATTCTTCCTACCTTTTATTTCAGGGGAAATTAAGCTTCCTAAAGGTTACTGTGATGCTGACCTGACTCTGGACAGCAAGCTTGAGATCCTTCTGCCACGTCGCCAGGGGCTGGGCCTCTGCTCCACAGCCTTAGCCAGTTATCTCATCAGTCTGCACAACGACTTTATCCACTCAGTGAACAAACACATCAAGGAGGACGATAGGTATGTTGCTGTTGCAGCCTGGCATTTGGAGGGGGCTCTGCTGTATTGCCTGCTGCCACACAATCAGCTTTCCCTGCTTTATAAAGGCTACTCACTCTAAATGGAGACTGTTTTCCTTCTGCAGGTACTTGATCAGCCCACTGGAAGTGGCTGACCTGCACTTGATCAGTTATGAGGTTGAGAGAGACCTCATTCCTCTGATCCTGTCCAACTGCCAATACAGCATGGAGAAGGGAGGGGAGACATTGCAGGACTTTGATCTGGAGAGGATCCAGCAGCAAGTCATCAGCAAGTTCTTGCAGGGGAAGCCACTCATCACCCTAAAGGTAGGACAAGGCAGCTTGCTCTGTTTTCTGCAGATAGCTGCCTGGCTGCTGCTGGAGCCCTGCAGTGTTTGCTACAGCCAGGCATGCACTGCAGCAGGTGAGCACTGGCACCAAAGCTCTGTGGCCGTGGGTTTGTGTCCTGACAGGGAATACCTACGCTGGTGTACAGAGAGGATCGGAACTACGAGCAGCTGTTCAACGATGTCAGGGATAAGGTGGATCAGGTGGGTATCTGCAAGGGGGGAAATAAGGCAGGCATGTGACCACCAACCAACAAGAAGTGTTGGTTGTGTCTTCTGTCACTTGTCCTGTTCGTCTGATGATTTCTCTGCTAATCTCTTGGCCTTGAGCACGTGCCAACAGGCCTTCTCCTGCCAGCTGGGATTTACAAAGGAAAGGGACACAGTCTGGCATTTTCAGTTTAAATCTGGGGTTCTGCCATGGTCTGTGCCCTCAGCAACTTGGGCAGCAGGAAGGAATGGCTCCAAACTCATGGTTTGACTTGGTGGTTTGCAGAGCGCGCTCCCCAGCTCTGTGATGAACATGATCAGTGGGGAACTGCAGTCCTACAGTGACGTGTGTGATGCTCTGTCTGTCACTGAGATTACCTTGGGATTCCTGGCTATGGCTGGAGAGAATGCTGAAATGCTTCTGACTGACTACATAGAAAACATCCTGCAGATGGGTGATCAGACAAACCCTCTTGTACTGCAGGTGAGTCCTGAGAGCAAGCCTCTCATTCTTACAGGATAAAATCCACACAGGCTTATACTCCAAGCACAGCAAAAGTTCAGCTTGAAAAGGTGTGTGGTAGAATTCCCTCCTCATCATATCCAGCAACTGAGGGGAAAAAATGTTCACATCCCCTGCAACCAGTGTTTGCCAAGTGGGAGCAGTTAATGGCTTGTTGATGCCCAGTGGGTTCTTGCAAAACCCTACAGACAGGTGAGGTGTAGGAGGAGCAGAAGGTCCAGCTCTTCTCTGCACATCCAAGCTCCTCTGTCAGCACCGGGAAGGAGAATTGTCGGTTGAGTGTCAGCATAATTAGTTGCAGTGCTAAAACTGAGCAAAGGGAGAACTTTCAGTGATGAATCAGCTTGCAGTGACAGTGGCTTGTCTGTTGCTGAGCAGGATTGAAAATATGCCTTCACCTCTCAGAAGAGGTGACAGGGGAAGGTTTTATCTCCTAATGATGCATGGAAAGAGGCCTTTCACTGAGAGAGAGGCGAAGACACTGTTATGACAAGCACGTGTGAAAGAGCCCTGTCACTTCCACACATTTTGGTTCATGAAACCAAAAAGACTGATTATTGAAGGCAAAATGAAGATGAGAGGGAGAGAGAAGCCTGTTGCAGTTGAGCTGCTGCACCTGGGTTAAAAGGCCTCAATGAGCTCTCTCTGCTTGAGCTCCTCTGCAGTTTTGACCTGCATGGACAGGTTCCTAAAACACCCCTTATGCTCAGGTTCACTCTGTGGATGTTTTTCTTCCAGGCCCTTAGACGATGCCACCTGAAGCACAACATTGCCCTGTGGCAGCTTCTGTCTACCCACAAATCCGAGCAGCTGCTGCGCCTCAGAAGGGTGAGGGACACTGATGGCTTCAGTGCCTGATTGCCTCTGAATGAAGTTCTCTAATGAAAGTTGCTCAAATGTGGATGGCTGATTGGGGTATTTTTTCCCCCCTCTCTGCATTTTTAGGATCCTTTTGTAGATGTCAGTGCAGTCTACAAAGCTGAGCTCAGCCCAGAGATTGCCAAGCTCCTCAACAGCTACCTTGTCCACTCAAGGCTGGAAACCTTTCTGCAGGAGCTCCATGAAATGATTGTCTTGAAGCTTGGACGTGTCAAAGCTGTGGATGAACTCAAACCCACGTGGACGTAAGTTAACGCAGCCCCAAGCAACCCACAGTTGTTGCAGGCTCAGAGATGGGACTGAAGAGAAGGCTCTGGGAGCAGCCTTACAGTGCCCAAAGGGGGCTGATAAAGCTAGAGAGGGACTTTTTACAAGGACAGGTAGTGACAGGACACCAAAATCTTGTGGCATTTGTAGTTTGCTGTACACCATTTAATACTGCTCCTGCTGTTTTCCAGTCTGAAGGAAGTGCTCATCCCTTACCTCGATGAGAAACAATCCGAGATAGCTACAGAGCTGCACGAGCTGTTCCCAGAGGAGATCCTTCTCTCTCACGCCACTGAGACTTGGAAAGCAACTGCTCAGTTCAAAAGAGAGCGCAGGGACCGCTAGGACTGGGACCACATCTCAGGCCACCCTGACCACCTCTCCCTTGAGCTCTCTCATGCACAGGGAGTTTTGGGAGCACGACCCTCCCGTGTGGGATTTGGGGTGGGTTTGGTGTATTGGAGTGATATGTTTTTTCACTAACTCGAGTGCCAGCAGCGTCCTGCAGCACTGAAGCCGCTTTCCTGCCGCCGGAGCAGGGCGCTGAGCCCAAGGCTGCCTGCAGCCAGCAGCCTCTCCAAGGTAGAAGGAAAAAAAACCCCCAGCAGCCCTGGGATTGAAGATGAAGGATTTTTATTAAACAAAGCCCCCTCCTCCCCTGCTGGGAAAGGCGCTTTTGTGTAGGCTTTTGGGGGGGTTGGGTTTGGTTTTTTTTTTTTCCCCTGTGCTTTTATTTTGACACTGGATTGTCACAGAGCTGCAGCCTTGGCTTCTCTCGCTCGGGTGTGAGGCAGTGCCGCAGCCCCGGAGCCGCCACAGCCAGAGCCGGGCGCTGCTCCTTCGCTGCTTTAACCCTGCGCCTGAGGCTGCGGCTGCGGCTGCTCCGCCCCGGCGCAGGGCCCCTCTCCCGGCCTCCTCTCCCCGAGCCCCGGCGCTGTTTAATAAACCCCCGTCAAGCTGCTTCTGCCTCTCGCCGCCTCGGCCGTTCCCGTAACGGCCGCCCTGGGCTCGCGGGAGAGGCCGGGCCGGGGAGCGCCGGGGCTGACAAGCGCTTCCGGCTCGGCTCCATGGCGAAGGCGCCTTCGGCCGCCATCCTCCGCCGCTGGGCACGGTAACGGCGCGGGTGGGACGGTAGCCACGGCGACCCGTGAGGCGAGGGGCCCGCCACGGCGCCCCCTGAGGCGGTAACCACGGCGCCCCCTGGGGCCGTGGGACGGTAACCATGGTGCCCCCTGAGGCGGTAACCACGGCGCCCCCTGGGGCCATGGGCCGGCCATGGCGCCCCCTGAGGCCATGGACCACGCACCATGGTGACCCCGGAGGCGATGGACCTCCCACGGCAACCCGTGAGGCCATGGGGCAGTGTGTGAGGAGATAGGCCCACCATGATCCCCCGTGAGGCAGTAACCATGGTGCCCCCTGAGGCGGTAACCACGGCGCCCCCTGGGGCCATGGGCCGGCCATGGCGCCCCCTGAGGCCATGGACCAAGCACCATGGTGACCCCGGAGGCCATGGACCTCCCACGGCAACCCGTGAGGCCATGGGGCCATGTGTGAGGAGATAAGCCCACCATGATCCTCCGTGAGGCAGTAACCATGGTGACCCCTGAGGCCATGGGCCCGCCACGGCAAGCCATGAGGCGATGGTCCCACCATGGTGACCCCTGAGGCCACGGACCCGCCACAGCCATCCATGAGGTGGTAACCATGGTGATCCGTGAGGTGATGTGCCCACCATGGTGACCCCTGAGGCCACGGACCCGCCACAGCCATCCATGAGGTGGTAACCATGGTGATCCGTGAGGTGATGTGCCCACCATGGTGACCCGTGAGGCGGTAATCATGGCAAGCCATGAGGCGATGGGCCCACTATGGCCATCCGTGAGGCGATGGACCCGCCATGGCACACAGAGCCTGCAGGCTCTCACTGTCCTCTCCATCTTCTCCCCTCGTGTCCCTGTCCTGTTCCGTTCCCTTGGAGCCCGTGCGCCGCCTCCCCCCGCAGCCCTTGGGAGGACAAGCGCAAGGCACAGGGTGTTGCGTCTGCCCGTTCCCCTCAAGGAGGATGTGGGAGGCTTCCCCTCTGCCTATGAACAAGAGGCTCTCTGGCTGTGCTCTGCTCGCGTGACAAGGACTGGGGGCTCCTCCAGCCATGGAGGAGGGAGGGGTTGGTGTGGAGCTGCGGGGAAGGGGCAGCCGCTCCACGGGGCTGTGTGGTCTGTCGCCAGAGAGCAGGTGCAGCTGCAGGCCAGAGTGGTGGAGGAGGACACCGAGGAGTGGCAGAAAGATCCCAGTTTTGCAGGACTGGAGAGAGTGGGAGGTGTGGACTTATCTTATACCAAAGGAGATGACACCAGAGCCTGCGCTTCCCTGGTCATCCTCAGCTACCCGGCTCTTGAGGTAACAGCATGGGAGCAGCTTCGCTCCCAGGGTTGTGTCCAGGTGTGCAATAAGGTGAGAGTGTTAGAGAAAACTTGATCACAAAGGCCATTATCAGCTGATGCTGTGGGGATGTAACTTACAAAAGCTGCTTCAAAACCATGAGGTTTGCACATCCCACTGTTGTTTTACTGGAGTTAATAAAGACTTTTGGTCTCAGTCCCAGCTTTCAAAATGATTTTAAAAATTACCTTTCACTCTAAACCCCATAACAAGCAGAGGAGTGAAGCTGGATACTGGTCACTGGGATTATTATGCCCTGACTTTCAAATCCTGCCTTCATTCTGAACTGGCTCTACACCACTGGGTTTTTGTCCTGCCTTGGACGGTTCCGTCTGGCCTGTGCACACAGAGTGAGTCATGCTTGGGTAATCCTCTCACTGGGGGAACTTGGAGGTCCCTTGCTGTGTGTTTGAGTAGCTGTCCTAACTTTGTTCCTGCTGGAGCAGGATGTGGTAGGTGATGTCCAACCCTCCTCTGTCAGAAGGGCTGTTATCTGTCCCCTTTCTCAGACTGGCAAAGACTGTGACAGAGTGGCAAAACCCAGTGAAGCAGAGTACTTTTAAAAAGATGAGATTAGCCGACATAAACCAGAGGAAATGCCTCTGAGACAGACAGGGAGCAAGCAGCAGAGTGCTGAAGTCCATTGTCTCTACCTGTCCCACTGCTCCCAGGTGCTGTACGAGGACTGCTCGATGGTGTCCGTGAGCACCCCCTACGTAGCCGGCTTCTTGGCCTTCCGTGAGGTCCCTTTCCTGGTGGAAGCTGTTCAGAGACTTCAGCAGGAGCAGCCCAGACTCAAACCTCAGGTGTGACATATTTCTTTGTCCTGAGTTGAGACATCCTGAGAGCACAGAGTACTGCTGCAAGGTGTTCTTCCCTCTCCCGAGACCACGCTGGCTGGCTCTTCCACTGCCAGGGCAGAAAGTGCAGTGTCAAGTTGCACTGAAGTATCTATTGCCCTTTCCTCAGGGGCCAGGGATCCAAAGCTGAGAACAGTAAGTCAGGCCTCCCTTGGCAGCAGGAGTCCCATTCTGTGTGTGGCAGCAGTGAAGAGCACTGCCTGCCACCCAGAGCTGGTGCTGCTGGGGCACTGGTCATTTAGAGTCAGATGTAGGCAGCTCTGCAGGAAAACCTTTACAGATAGAAGTAAAAGGACAGAGTTGTCTTTACTCAGAGGGCCAGTGCCCCTGTTTGAGGGGAGAGCAGTGCACAGGACATAGCATTTCTTTTTTGGCTTTTACAGGTACTTCTTGTCGATGGCAATGGCGTGCTCCATCCCAGAGGTAGGACTCTGTCCCTGTGCTGCTGCTTGAGATTCCAGGTCTCTGGTGTCCTGCAGTTACAGTGACTCGTTGTTGGCAGGGTTTGGAGTGGCTTGTCACCTCGGAGTCCTGACAGACCTCCCGTGCATTGGAGTGGCCAAGAACCTCCTCCAGGTGGATGGTTTGGCCAAGGATGAGCTGTACAAAGAGCAGGTTAGGCCAGGCTGGGAATCCATTTCCACTCTTTAATATCCCAAGAGACCAGGGATAGCTGCATGCATAAAAGTACTTCCTAACCAATTCCCTCTGTGTGTGTTTGTCCCTAGATTCGTTCCCTGCAGAAGGGAGGAGATGCTTTCCCACTCACAGGCACCTCAGGGAGAGTCCTGGGCATGGTAAGCTGTGGGGAGTTTCCTGCTCACTAGGCCATCAGCTTTACGTGGGTGGGAGCACTACAGCATGTCATCTCCATAGTGAGATGAGTTCAGGACAATGGTGTCAGCAGATGCTTCCCCGTTTCTGTGAACTCAGGCATTTGTAGAAAGAGTGGACAGTTTGGATTCATGTCTATGGCTGTGGCATCTGAGGTGCCATACTCCAGCACCCCTGTTTGTGACCTGTGGTCAAGAAGAGGTGCCAGTTCTGTAGCAGCTCACCAGGATGCAGGTGGGAGCAGGGCAAATGGGCACATGCAACAAACTTCTTGCCTCTGGTGTTTTAACATACAGTCTCTCTGCTTCCCAGGGCAGTGTGGGACATCTGGGGGGTCTCGGGGATCTAAAGGGGCAAACAGTCCCTGTGAGAAGAGGCTCAAGCAGGCTGAGGGTTGCCATATACTGAGTCGCCATCCCGCTTCCTAAAGACAACTGGCTACCTTATAACTCATCTGCCCTCTGCATTTATTACAATAACCTCTTGGGGATGTGACCTTTGTTGTTTCTGAACGTCCAGGTGCTGCGCAGCCACAACAACAGCTCCAGGCCCTTGTATGTGTCCGTGGGTCACCGGGTGTGCCTGCAGACAGCCGTGAGGCTGGTCAGGTCCTGCTGCAGGTACCGCATCCCAGAGCCCATCCGCCAGGTACAGCACCAGGGGCTGGGGCAGGGCAGGGGGCCTGGAGCTGGGGAGGGGGCTGGGGATGCCAAGCCCATGGCCGTGTTTCAGAGCCTCAGTTTGCCACACCTCTGCAATGGGCAGCTCTGCAGCTGGCACCCTGCTGATGGGCATGCTCACCCAGCCTGTTGCGGGGTAGTTTGTGTGGTGGTTCACTCATCCTTCCTTCCCTGCTCGCTGTCCTGACGCAGTGCCCAGAGCACACACAGCCCTTACTGCAGACCCAGCCTGACTGATGGTTTGGTTCCTCTCTGCAGGCAACTTTAGTGATGCAGATGTTAGTAGAGAGGAGCTGGAAATGCAGTGTTTCTGGGCGCTTTGAGCCGAGCACAGACCGCAGTGCTGCTCCTCCGGGCTTTGCCTTGCTACTGCTGTGCAAGGAGCTGCAGCTCAGGGGGCGGCAGCCGGTAGGTGACAGCACTGGATCGCCCTCAGCGAGCCGCAGCTCCTGCCGAGGCTCAGCTTCAGGCTAACTAAATGGCAGCAGGGTTTGAGGAAAGGATCTGGAGAAGCGTAAAGCCTCTGGGACTGTGAAGCCTGAGAAACGCTTCCCTTCTCTCAGGGTGATAGTGTGGCTTGGGCAGGCCAGACCCAGCAGCAGCCCGGGAGCAGGGCCCATGGCCATAAGGTTGCCCTGGAGCTGCTGCCCCACTTGTGCCAGTCCAGTGTCTGCCCACCTCTGCTCTGCAGCTCCTCAGAGAAGCGCTGAGGGGATCCTGCCGAGGGCTGGTATGCAGCCCCTGCACACAGGAGCTCCTCATTGCCACTGCAGGGCTTGCTGAAAACAGAGGCTTGAGCTTACAGCTATAAGCCAGACAAAAATCTTAACACATTAGAGAAAAACAAGCCTTGAAGTGTCCAGAACAGAAGGAGAGTTTCTGATCTCAGAAACTACTACTGCCAGACGGGAGTAGGCTGATGGATCTCCTTATGTAATCTCTTCCAGCAAGGGACAATGCCTCCGCAGAGCTCTGCAGTTGGGCGTCTTCAGAGGAAAGGGGAAAAAGCATTCCCTGTGGAAACAAATGGGTGCATTGGAGCTTTTCACCCCCCTCATTTCATTTCCAACTATCTCCAGTATTTGTCTGTGTTCTGAGACTCTTCCAGTTCTTTGTGACCTTTATATCAAGTGATGGAATAAATTGTTGGCACTTTCCTCACAGAGATTTTTAATCTCTCTGTAAGGAAAGTGACAACAAAAGGGAATGTGTTTACTGTAGAGGTAGAGGGATGGCAGCAGATAAGAACACTTAAACCTTTCCCTGTCTCAGTTTCTCTGTGTTGTAGCTGTCACAGTTCTTGTGTGATAACTGTCACAGATCTTGATGCAGGGCAGTGCTGGAAGCATCAGCTCTTGAGCACCTGGAGTTAGGAGGTGAGAGGCTGTGGAGAATCCTGCTGTGGATTCTGCTTTGTCTGCCTTGGCCTTTTTGCTGTAGTGTGTCCCCAGAACAAGCTTGCAGACCTGATGGGTGATGTGCTTTGGCTTTCCCAGTGTTGTGAAAGACTTCTGGATCATTAGCTCTCTTTGGTAGCCCTTGTGTGAGGATGGTACTGTGCTGCAGCATGGGTAGTGATGGGTGGCTCTTGTGGGAACTTAAACCTTCTGCCTTCCTCGAGGCACAGCCTGCACAGGGTGTGCTGTGCTTCCTGGCCATGCAGCACCATCGAGGCAGTGATCAGAAACTGTTTGATTTGCCTTCAGCCTACAGTATGGTCGTACTGCCAAAGTGTGGCTGTGATGTAGGTGAGAGCAGTGATCTTTCAGAGAAAGCAGAGGGCAGTTCATTATCACCTACACTCAGTGTTTACATCCCGCTTGGCCCTTACTCCATGTGTGAGGCTGACCTGGGAGAATTTTGCTTCTGTGGGGGTGGTCTCTCTGCCTGGCCAGTTTGTGAGGTTTTGAGGTACTTCTGCAGAGATTTGGTCATTTGGAGCTGCCCAGATGGGGACTGAGGTAGGCAGGAGCTGTCATCCCAGAATAATAAGCAGAGAATTCAAACTGAGTGGCACTGGAACAATACCAAACTCCCCTGAGAGCAGCTGCTTCTGGCCCAGGACAAAACCCCTCTCCAGTGCTTGCCCACACTCCAAGCCTGCTCAGACCCAGGATCCCCATGCACAGCACAGGGAAACAGAAGCTTTTAGCACTCTCCAGCTGACAGGGATGGCACTAGGACTGATTCCTCTGCTCTGCTCTGCTTTAGCTATTCCTGGCTGGCTGCACATCAGCCTCCAGCCTACTCCATGATCCTTTTAGCTCCAGCTGGTTTCTGCTGGCTCAGGGTGCAGCTGATGGGGCAGCCTGATGTTGCTCCAGCCCACCAAGAAGGACAGAAGTAGGCCTGCCCAGAGCTGGGAATTGCTGTGAGTTGCTTCGTGTGCAATATTCAACACTTCCCTTAGGAGAGCTGTGAAGAAACCCATCATCCCTCTGCACCATATGAACAGCTCCTGCTGCCCAGCAGGGAAGGCAGTAGCTGAAAGCCCAAAACTCCCTTCAGATGTATCCTCACTGCAAGCTTGCCATGTACCCAGGGATCCCCCTGCCCCTCAGAAGACAGGCAACAGTTCCACACCCTAATGCCAGCACTAGTCCCTCTGAAAATAGCAACACTCTGCGAGGATTATTACGGGACAGTTATCCATCTTATTGATTAGCCCCTTGCTTAATGCCCTGGGTTAAGCTGTCTCTCAGCACTGTGTGAGGAGTGAGGCTGCCTGGTAACTTGCCACCTAATCATGCATTTAGCTTATGTTATCAGCACAGTGTGGTTGGGGTTTTTTCTTCCCTGGAAAAACAGTTTGTGGATGTGACTCTTGCTCTTGTGGGCTTCCAGCAGGGACTCTGTTGAACAGCCTCCTTCCCTGGTTATAAAATACATCACGTAATCTCTTATCCTGAAGAGTGATCAAAGTTATTTGTCAGTTCAGTTATGAAACTGTNTGGATGTGACTCTTGCTCTTGTGGGCTTCCAGCAGGGACTCTGTTGAACAGCCTCCTTCCCTGGTTATAAAATACATCACGTAATCTCTTATCCTGAAGAGTGATCAAAGTTATTTGTCAGTTCAGTTATGAAACTGTCCAATTATAGAGAGAAGGGGGGGAAAAAAAAATCTCCCAAACAAACCACCCCTTATGTAACTCTTTTTTCATTCTCAGGCTTGCAGAATTGTTAAGCAGTTGTGGAGCTGTTTCCAGCAGTGAGCAGAGCCTCCACCCCAGAGCTCTGCCAGGGGGCTGCAGGGGTGCTGAGGAGCTTCTGGAGTGGCTCCTCAGAAGTAGAACAGCCGTGAGAGTAGCAAATGCTTCAAGGACAGCCCCTGGGGCTGCGTTAACCCACTTTATTAGCATCATCAGCTGCTGTGAAGCTGCTCCAGCTGGGAAGGTCACTTACTGCCTTTTAAGTGAGGAGAGACACTCTGCTTTTGAGGTGGGGCATAGCAGCTGCTCTCAAATGTCGTGGTGTAGCAGTGTTTTTGAGAAAAGAAGTTTCTAAAAAAGAAGAAAACTTTGAGGGAATGTAAAAATCAACTGGCAGGTACCAGAGGTGCCCAGGACTTGTGTGCTTGAGGTAGCCTCTAAGAGTCCTCTGCTAGTGTGGTGCACCACTGGAAAGCTGAACAGTAACACTTCTTAGGGGCAAGAACATCCACTCAATGTCCAGCAGTACTTTCTTACAGCTCTTGAGGTTTCCCTTGGTGTTCTCCTTGTCCCACTCTTGCCCATGTGCTGTCCTGCATTACTGAGACAAGTTTTCCTGGTGAGCTCAGGAGGGCTCACGTCACAGGAGAGCATATCAGAGAGGAAGGGAGGAGCAGGACACTTGCATGAGAATGGGTTTGATGAGGCTTGCTGGTGGCTCCAAGCTTCATTTCAAACGAGGAGGACAGTAAACCATGAATTTGGTAGAATCTGAATATTACTCATTTTGGTTTTGGTACTGACCAGAGCATGGATGTGACCTGGCCTTGTCTTCCAGGGCAGCTGTGTCTTGAGGCTCATGAGGCAGGACCATGTGAAAGGCATCTCAGTCACTTGCAGCTGCTGCCAAGAAGCTCTAGAGCTAAGGATGTGCTCGTGCCTTGTCTCCCTTTGCTTTTAGGGGACATTTCACCTGCTTTAGCTGCATCGTTGCCATCACACAGCCAGTCCAACAGGCACATGGCAGGATGAGCCAAGCTCTTGCCTAAGGAAATGATAAGCAGCAGATGAGTTGTGTGTTTCTCCATCTGTTGCTGCACCAGCAGAGGAAGGAAAGGGATGAGTACAACAAGGGACAATTGCAGCTTCTCTCTTTCTATCCCATCCTGTGTCCTCTGTGGAACTCACCTGCTGGGTTGCCATGTTCCCTGACTCTCCACAGCCCTCTCCATGGCCTCTCGATTTCCAGGTTCCTGTGGAGGGCAGAGACCCATTTCTCTGCTGATGAGTTCCCAGAAAAGCTAACTCTTTGGGAACACCACAGTGCCACAGCTGGAAAGACCATGGCTGATCTTGGAGTGCTGTGATCTGTGCTTGCTTGCACACAGTCCTGGGACACAGCTTGTCTGTGCCCCTGTCTCACTTCCCTACTGCTATGAGAGGTAAAGGGACACACAGTGAGAACTCAGCAAATGGCATTTCTGCTTCTGGAATGGACTGTGTTGCCATGGGGCTGTTCTATCCAAGGCCCTCCATTTCTTCATTTTAAGTCTTGACCCTCCCAAGCAGCTTTCAGTGAGGCACAGATACCAAACAAGGATGGGAACATGCAGGTTCCTCTTGGCAGCACAGTCGTACAAGAGCTGTTTGTGATGCACTGACATCAAGGTGTGCAGGGACATCCTGAGGTGACAAAGAGGAGGCACCAGCCAGGCTGAGGAAGCCACTTTCACTCCTTTTCCTCCTCAATTCCAGGCTGACATCAGATCGAAGGAGTACATTCGGAAGCAGCTGCAGTCGGAAGTCGTGTCTTCTAAGCCAGAGAGGTGAGTGTGTGGGCAGCCCGAGGAGCCGCCTCTCCAGGGGCATCTGCTCATGTAATGATCTTCAGTAATGGCATTAAAGGGACAGACAGGGTAACAAGGTGAGCTCAAGTGATGGCAGGACATATGCTGGCTCCATAAAGGGTGACTTCTGGTGGTTGTAGCCATGCTCCTTCACACGTTTCCTCCACAGAGCACCGTGTCCGAGGCCGGGGAAGGTCGCTGGGGATTTGGGCTGTTTCTGGCCATAAGCAAAGCGCTCACGCCCACAGGTGTGACATGGGCTGAGCAGAAATAACCCACAGGGAGCTGCTCTCTGCCCCTAGAAAGCAGGGGAGGGCCACACTGCCTTAGGTAACGTAGGCCAGGGGCTGCTCTCTCTGTAAATCCATAGCACTTCCACCGAGGTGTCGGAGCTCCTTGTGCTGTGGCTGCATTGCCTCTGCAGCAGAGTCCATGAGTGTTACTGGGTTCCCTCAGGCCCACAGTAGTGCCAGGCTGGACAGACAGCAGGTAGCCCTGGCTGAAGAGCTGCTGAGACTGAATGAGTGTGCCAGGACCCAAAGCCCGCCCTGCTCTGTGGATCCCGACAGAGCAGAGGGGTGAAGGATGCCAGCGGTGGCTGTCAGGGATTCCTTACGCTGAGGCAGCTCTCACAGATCCCTTAGGACCCTCAGATACTGCAACCCATCAGGCTCTGCTCAGTTCCTCTATGTTTTGAGTCATACAACCAGAAGAAGGGTCTTTGTGTTCATTTGCAGTCAGCCAGTGTGGCCAGGCCTTGGGGCAGCCCTGTGCAGCGCCAGCCTGGGTGGCCCTGCTTGTGCTGGAGCTTCATCTCCAACACCTCTCACACCTTCCTGCCATGGCAGGTGCTGATGCTCACACATAGGGTGGCTAGTTTGGAGGTCTGCAACACAAAACCCAAACTCACTCCATGTATCTCAGAACCTGTCTGTCTCAGACCCTGTCCACTGACAGTTATTTTTCTGCTTCGTTTCTGCTTTTTAAGTCTGACAGTCTGTTGGTATTTTTTCCTAACAGGAGAAGGGAGACTGAGCTGGGGAATTAGTCTGATGCCAGAAGAAGGTGCAGGGCTCCTCTTCACTGGATCCTCCCCTTCACCAGCCTGTGGTCCTGCCAGCTGCAGGGAGAGCAGCACGAGGCCACGTCAGGCAGGACCAGCAGCCACTGCACTGCTCTGGCCCGTGGCCCAGCAGCTCCTCTTCAAGGATAACGTTTAGGACATGGTTGATTTTTGAGCTCTGTAAAAATGTTTCTGTGAGCAAAAGTGCACTTGTAAGTTTGCTGCAACTTCCTCAAGCACTCAGGCAGTTTTAGGGGGTGATTTACAAAGAGATGCTGAGGCACTTCATTTAGTTCTAAACAAACTCCAGAGCTGGCTTGTGGCTCCCACGGCACCCTAATGGCACAGAGACTGTCCTTCTCCTCACCTCTGGACCTGCAGCCTGTGTGCTCACGGTGGGAACAGGAGCCAGCACAGCCACAGCCCCAGACAGGCAGAGGACACTGTTTCAGGTGGATGAGTGACTCGGAGAGGATGGAACCAAAAGCCTGCTGTGGAGTTTGGAAGAGGCTTGGAGGTCTTTGCTGTTACCTGAGGAGCTCTCTGTCTGTTGGGGGTCTGTGGCTGCTGTGTGCCTCAGGGACAAGCAGCAGCAGCATGACCTCAGTGAGTCATGTCTGCGCTGGACACACGGTGCTCTGGGGTTGCTGGTCCCTGTGGGCACTTGCTCTGTGTGGCTGCTGGAGCCCAGTTTGGGTAGAAGGACACTGTGGTACCCAGACTGTGTTGCTGTTCCTGTCCCGCTCTGTGCAGTGGCTCCCAGGGCACTCACGGTGCAGACCAGCTCTACCTGAAGGAAAGATCTTCTCAGGGGAAAGAATCAGAGTGTTTTCCTGGGCTTGGAGAGGGCTGCTGGGGTCAGAGCCCTGTGCTCTGGTTTGAATGCTGCCAGCTACTTTTACATATATTTATCCAACACCTTTTGCTGCTCCTTTTTCTCGCCACCATCCGAGTCTCAGCGCTGCTTCGGTAGAGAGGACGTGGGGCCTCTTCCCTGTGTCTCTGTGGCACCAGGTAGATGAGAGTTGGAGCTGGTTCCTCCTTCAGTGCTACAGCCTGAAATCTGGGGGGAATGTGAGGAGGCAGTGAATTGGCTCCACCAGGCATGTCTGGGGAGCTTTGGAGGGCTGTTCCTAGGGAGTGTCGAAGAGGGGCAGCCAAGGTGCTTCCCAAAACCCTCTCGCTGATTGATCTGTTTTGAAAGACTGAGCCAGCAGCAGCTGCAGTTTTGGAGCCCCGAGAAGGAGGCTGCAGTCTCCTGGGAAGCCTCAAAGCCATTTTCACATGGGAGTTTGTTACGTGGGTGGACAGAGACTGGGAAGTGAAAAAAACTGCAGTGGAAGCTGCTCCTTTGATCCCATTGATGTGAGTGGGATCAGAGGGGCTGCCCTGCAGCGCAGGGAAAGCCTTTGGTGTGTCCGATGCTGCCTGTGGCAGGGAGGGGCATGCAGGGGCTGCTGGGCAGGGGCTGGAACCCCCCACAACCCCTTAAGACCACCTTCTGCACTCCTCCACCTCAGCTCATGGCTGGTGCCTTCAGCTCTGAACACACTCTCTATTCCCTTTCTGCCAAAGCTATTGAGGACTCCCTGGACTGGTGGAGGCAAGGATATTAACTGAGGAGCTCTTACTGGGAAGAACTGGTCCAGAAGCTTTCCCAGCATTTCCCAAGAGTCACAAGGCCACTGTCAGCAGCAAACAGTTCATCCAGTTCTCATTCCAACCACAGCTGAAGCAGCAACTTCCCTATAACACAGGAACAGGGTCTTCCAGAGCCTGAGCATGAATTCAGACAAAAACAGCCCCCCATGGCCAGGGGCTGACTGGTTCTTAGAGCTCACAGGCAGGACAGCACAGAAAGCCATCTTTGTGTGGGAGCTGCTTTGGCCCAGCTGTTGGTAGCCCAGGACCAGCCTTAACTCATCCCCAGCCCTGTGTCACAGCCTTCCTGCTGCAGATTTGCCTCTTTTGGCCCAGCTGTGTGAGGAGGCTCTGGCAGAGCAGAGCAGCTCGTGCTGTGGGTTGTCCTGTGAAGAAAGGGCTTTCCTCAGCAGAGGGGAATGGGGCTCCTTCTGGCCTGGCTGCACAGCTGGAGTGGGGTAAGTACCTCCAGTTTTAAGCTCTTCTGATACGTTGGTGATGTTGTGTGCTTCTGGCTGGTGTTTGACCACGCGAGGGTTGGGGTGTGTGGGTCAGTGGAGGTTCTGCAGTGGAAGCTGTGAGCTGGGCAGCGTTGAGCCCAGTTACTCAACAGGATCTGGGGCTGAAGCTGAGGGTTGCCTCCTCCCAGCAGGCTGCTTGGTATGTGTGAGGCCTGTGCACTGCAGCCCGCCTTGCTGCAGGGGTGAGGGGCAAAAAAGGAGGGTGAAAAGAAGTCTGAAAAAGAGAAAAAGCATCTCTGGGCACTGCTGCCCCTCAGGTACTGCTGCTGCATCCCTTTGCTCAAACAGAGCCTCCGTGCACTGCTCCTGAGTGCAGGTGAGCTCCTGAGCTGCCGTGGCTTGGCATTGCAGTCCTCTGCAGGGTGTAGGGGGAGGACAGGTTGCCCTGGCCTGGGGCCACACAACCATCTTGCCGGGGTTGTGTGTTCACCCAGCCCGTGTGATGCTGTCTCTGGGGACCTGGAAGCTGGGAGGCAAAGGGCTAATCTCTGTGTTTGGTGTCTGCCAGGGGCTCTCTGAGCACAATAAGGGATTAACTTGGTCTGTATCTAATTGGCTTATAAAGGAGGGAAGGGAAAATCGCTTTGTAATGTATGAAACCTCCTCCTAATAGAAACTGGGAGACTAGAGCTGAGTGTCCTTCCAGGTAAACCCAGGCACATCTCTTTCTTTTTAACCCCCTGTCTGCTGGAAATCAACTTTTCAGGGTGTTCAATATTTGTTGTCCCATCCCCGGCGACTTATTGCTGACTTGTTACAAATCCCCACCTTTTGCTGTCACCAAGGGAACTTTGCTGTGTCACATTTCTGTCTGTGACTGCTGAAGAGTCTCTGACCAGGTTGCATTGCTTGGTAACTGCTGGAGAATAGGGCACAGAAGCCAAAGGGGAGGAAGAGGAGAGCAAGGAGATTGAATCCTCTCTCTCGTGGCTGTCATGGGGGTGTCTGGAAAAAGCAGGCGCTTGAGATTGTTCTTTAGCTTCTCACCAGTCAAGTAGCATGCTGTAACTCAACCCTTGCCTCTCTGCTGTGTGCCTGAAGGGTGGATTAAGGCTGACTACCTGTGATTAAACTGAAGTACCACCTCTGGTGCCTTATTTAGCCCGTGTGGCCAGGTGGAGCTGGATGGCAGCGCTGGCATCTGCCGGCTCTGCCCCCGTTGCTGCTCCATAGCCTGGGCTGTGGGGATAAGCTGTGTGGGTCTCAATTTCCTGACTCCCTGCTGTGCTGTCCCTAAGAGATGTGTCACCCAGCTCTGCCAAACCATTCCTGCTGCAGGTGGTGAGGGTGTGGAGTGGGGCTGGGGGGGGGTGGATGGAAGCTTCACACACCTGCCTGAGCTGTGCAGCCTCTGCGTGGCATCGTGTGGGCATGTGGCCGGGTGTCTCTCTGTCCCCAGCATGCTGGGAATTAGAGCAGGAACCAGTTCTTGGCTTCAGGGGTGGGGAAGTCGCTGGCCCTGCTGAGCTGCACAGGTTGTACCTTTTTCTGGCTGCCCTGCCTCAGGCTCACCAGCACACAGCCTGTGCTGGCTGCATTAAACCTGAGCCCTCCTCCCTGCAGACTTGGCTTCTGCAGGACTCTGCCCTGCACAGTTAGAGGCAGAACACAGGCTGCTTAAGAGCTTCCCCGTGCAAACCTGAGCTGGCATAAGGAAACAAACCCATTCCCCTGCTGAGCCTTGTATTGTTAGCCTCTTCCAGGTAGGAGCTTCTCACCTGCTTCCCGAGAGCTTATATGGCCTGAGAGCTCCTTTAACAGCCTTGTTTGCCCTTGGAGGACATGAAGGGAGAGGGAGGATTTGTGCCAGACAAATAACAAATGATTCGTTCTGCTACAGATTCTCTGAATCTGCCTCCTGTATGGCTTCTGTAGGCACCTGGAGGTCAGGAAGAAAGATCCCTGCCATGTGTGCTGCTTATCTGGGGAACGTTTGCTAAGGGAGAGAAGATGCGTTTAGGATGCAAGTCTGTTTCTCCTCTGATTATTGAGGGAGTCTAGATGAGTAACTCAGTCACAGATGTCTAAAGNCATTCCTCTTCCCTTCTTGTGCTGGTCAGGTAGAGGAGGGGCAGTTCCTTCCCCAGAGGAGGTCCCTCTGGAGGCTGGTGGCTCAGGCCGTTGTCTGGGTGCAGCAGCTCCTGCAGCTGAGCTTCCTTCCCCCGTCGCATTTCCAGTGCGTTTGGCTCATGCAGAGCTGGTTGAGGCAGCTGTGTGCCTTGGCTCTGGCCCTGCTGTGCTTGGAGCAGGGAAGGCTATTCCTCNCTGCTGTGTGCCTGAAGGGTGGATTAAGGCTGACTACCTGTGATTAAACTGAAGTACCACCTCTGGTGCCTTATTTAGCCCGTGTGGCCAGGTGGAGCTGGATGGCAGCGCTGGCATCTGCCGGCTCTGCCCCCGTTGCTGCTCCATAGCCTGGGCTGTGGGGATAAGCTGTGTGGGTCTCAATTTCCTGACTCCCTGCTGTGCTGTCCCTAAGAGATGTGTCACCCAGCTCTGCCAAACCATTCCTGCTGCAGGTGGTGAGGGTGTGGAGTGGGGCTGGGGGGGGGTGGATGGAAGCTTCACACACCTGCCTGAGCTGTGCAGCCTCTGCGTGGCATCGTGTGGGCATGTGGCCGGGTGGCTCTCTGTCCCCAGCATGCTGGGAATTAGAGCAGGAACCAGTTCTTGGCTTCAGGGGTGGGGAAGTCGCTGGCCCTGCTGAGCTGCACAGGTTGTACCTTTTTCTGGCTGCCCTGCCTCAGGCTCACCAGCACACAGCCTGTGCTGGCTGCATTAAACCTGAGCCCTCCTCCCTGCAGACTTGGCTTCTGCAGGACTCTGCCCTGCACAGTTAGAGGCAGAACACAGGCTGCTTAAGAGCTTCCCCGTGCAAACCTGAGCTGGCATAAGGAAACAAACCCATTCCCCTGCTGAGCCTTGTATTGTTAGCCTCTTCCAGGTAGGAGCTTCTCACCTGCTTCCCGAGAGCTTATATGGCCTGAGAGCTCCTTTAACAGCCTTGTTTGCCCTTGGAGGACATGAAGGGAGAGGGAGGATTTGTGCCAGACAAATAACAAATGATTCGTTCTGCTACAGATTCTCTGAATCTGCCTCCTGTATGGCTTCTGTAGGCACCTGGAGGTCAGGAAGAAAGATCCCTGCCATGTGTGCTGCTTATCTGGGGAACGTTTGCTAAGGGAGAGAAGATGCGTTTAGGATGCAAGTCTGTTTCTCCTCTGATTATTGAGGGAGTCTAGATGAGTAACTCAGTCACAGATGTCTAAAGTTGGTTGAGATGAATTCCCACCTCCGTGTCTGGAGCTCGTGGCAGGCTCAGTGCTGCCTGTGCAGTTTGTATCCAGGGACTGAGCTCTGGTGACTCAAGCTTTGTATTTTGGGACACTCATGCTGAGAACAGCAANCAGCTTTGGGCCTCGATCTCTGGCTGCAAACAGGCTTTTCTAGCGTCTGTCCTCTCTGGGACAGCTGAGCCTCATCGGGGCATCCAGAAACCTCTTGTGCCTTAGACATGATGCTGGGTGGTAGCAGACAAGCCTGTACATGCAGAGGGCATTAGTGATGCTGGGAAGCATCCCTGTCCCCTTGCCATTGTCTCTTTTTGTCCTATAGACAGTTCTCCCCACCAACCACTCCTCCCCTTTCCTGGTCTTGGTGGATCCTCTGCAATCCTGAGGCAGGTACCTCTTGCCAGAGTCCTGCCAGCCCCCTGGCTTTATTTTAAGGCCATATTAATTAAAAGCAAATTAGAAGAGTTTCTCTTGACATCTAAATTAATAGCAAATGAGGTAATGATGAGCTGTGTCATTAGGGTGATGGAGCAGCTTGCAGAGGCCTCAGCCCAAAAGGCACACACGTAGGTCTCTGCTCTTCAGAGGCTGGAGCTGAGCCTGGGCAGAGCTGGGGCCGTGTCCCCAAGAGGCACTGGGGAGGGGGAGCTGGGAGAGAGGGGGTGGGAGGCAGGGAATGCCTCAGCTCTTGGCCAGATGAGAGAAAAGACCCATTTCTTTGTGATACCTCCTTTCCTCCAAGAGTATCTGCTGGCAGCAGGGGCTGTGGGTCCCGGTGGGCAGAGGCACAGCCTTGCCTGGGCAGATCCCGGCTGCCCGGTGTGGGAGAACCCCAGGGCCAGGAGCTAGGGGATGCAGGAAGGTGTCTGCTCCATCTCTTGAGCTGCTGACTGCATTTACTGGGGGCCAAGGAGCCGCCAGTGCTGAGCAGCTGGGGCAGTGACCCTTCTCTCACGGCACCCCGGCTCCAGGAGTAGGATTGGGGGCAAAGTGGGTGAAGCAGGGCCGGCTGTCGGAGCAGCCCTGGGCCCTGTGCCAGTGTCCTGCAGGAGCACGCTCACAGCACCTCCAGTCACCGTTCTGGAGGCCTGATCAGCTTTAAAAACACCAAATGAAGGCCAGAAAAGCAGCCTGTAATTAATTCTTGGATTAGTTCCCAACTCAAGGGCTGGATGCAGAATGTTTCCTTAGGAACGTGCTTTTCCTTGGTTTCCTTGGACTCGCTGCTTGGCTTGTTGTGCCTCTGCCTGCAAAGCCCCAGCTGTTCACACCCTGCTGCTGGTGCTTATGAGCTTGTGAATTGATTTATTTATTGCTTTTTAATGTTGTATTTATTGAACCCCCCTGTGAAGCTCCTGCCCGGGAGCCCCCGGCGGGTGCCAGGGCTGCCGCCTGGTGCCCCAGGGCCGTGGGTGGCTGTGCCAGGGGGGCACACGGGCACCTCCCGCCTGATGTTTTGACTGGAGCTGCTTCTCCTGTGTGGAAGCAGCTCCCGTTGGTGTGCTGACGGGGATGTGATGGAGCAGGATGTGTGGATGGGGGGGCTGTAGGCTGAGCTGACACGGGGGAAGGGGATGAAAGGGAGGAGAGGTGATGCTGCGAGCCAGCGCCGCTCCTGTGCCATCGCTTGGAACAGGAATGTCCTTCCTCACCAGGGGTAGCGGCGCCCGCTAAAAAGAGATCAAACGGGTTCTTGAGAGCGTGTTTAGGATCTGAGAGCCTGTGATGAGTCTGGGAGCTTTAACTCGCTCAGAGCTGCGGCGGGGAGCGATGTGATGAAAGCTCTCTGATCAACACACAGCCCCTGTTTGTAGCGAGCAGGGCTTGTGGGGGGGGCTTGGGAAATCCAGCTGGTGTGGAACGGGGTTGCTCCGACAAATTGCTTGGATATCAGTTAATCTGGTGGGTAAATATCACCCGGGTTCTCTTTGTTTGCAGTCAACTGGTACCCAGTTAACGTGCCGTGGTTGTCGCTGGGGACTGAGAGCTCTGAGCAGCCCCAGCCCCTGCAGATAACCTCGCAGCCTCTCTCCTGAGCAGAGTCCCCGGCGCTGCAGCCGGCCGGAGCATCCTCTCCCCTTCCCCCTGACAGCAGATGAGTTTCATTGTGCTGCAAACAGCCTCCCCACCGCTCGCTGCGTCCTGCGCCTTTCCCCGGCATCTCCGAGCCGCGCTTGGGCTGTGCTGGAGCAGGGGAAGCAGCCGAGGGTGCAAAAGCTGCTCCCTGTATCTCAGGAGCACTTGGGTGAAGGAAGGCAGAGCTGCAGCGGGAGCGTGTGCCACGGGGAAGGCTCCTGGATGGTGCCCGTTGGACAAGGACGGGCTGAGGCTGCAGCATCGGGCTGAGGACCCGCAGCAGGGGGTGGGGGTCCGGTACAGCGAGGAGGAGACAAAACGTTGGTGCAAGGAGCCCACCCAGTGTTTGGCCGTTGGGGAGGGGACTGGAGAGAGAAAAGCTGCTGTGAGCTGGGGCCGGGCACGGTCAGGAGGGAATTGATTCCCTTAGGAGGGAAAACAATGAGCCAAAGTGCATCCCTTTGGGGGTTCGTCCCCCCCCATCCCGGCTGGGGAAGGTGTGGAGCTGCTGGAGGGGGTTGCAGGTCCCTGGCTGTCGCAAGCACCGAGTCAGCAGCGTGATGGGACTGGGCATCCCTTCCCCCCGGCCTGGGGAGGGGGGTCCGGGTCTCCACAGCCCCTTTGTGCCCTCCCCGAGCCGGGCCGGGGGCGGCTGCTGGCGTGGGGCACCCCTGGGCTGTCTGGGACTTGCATAAGAGCCCTGCCAGGATGATAAATGTTCAGAATCTGCTGCAGGCTATCGCTGACCTAATTTCCAGCATCACTGTGGATCTTGTCATCTGTTGCTTACAGCTTGGGTGCAGATGGGCTGACAGGGAGCTAAGTGTAGGAAGGGGTGTGTGGGGACCCCCGGGCTGTGCTGCCCCGGTACCCCCAGCCCTGGCCACACAGGGACTTGCCCCCTCTGGGGCTGGGGGTGCTGGGGCAGTATGGAGTGGGCTGTGAGCCTGCTGCAGCCCATCTCTCCATGAAATGAGCCTCCTGTGCCCAAGCTGGGACCAACAAAATACTTGGGGTCCAGCTCAGCTTTGCTCCCCGCTACATTTCTGCTAAACAGAAAACAAATGCTAATTGCACAGCATAATTAGCGAGATGCTGCATCTATTTTTAATCAGCTTTGGAAGAATCTTCCTTCTGCTCTGTGCTCACTGGCAGCCTCTCCCATGATGGAGCAGTGCTTAGTCGGGGACCCTCCGGTGGGAAATTAGTTGCTATTCCCCTCTGTGCCTCTGGGATGAGGCTGGGACCCCCGGGCAGAGGAGCAGCCCCCTCAAACTCCATGGTGGTGTGTGAGCTCCCGCTGAGATCTCAGCCCCTCCAGGTGGGAAGGGTGGAGGGAATCGGCTCAGCTCTGTCAAGGTTGGTGTTCAGCAGCAGCTGGGAAAAATCACGGGAGCAGGAGCCTGGGAAAAGGTTGTAAAAATATTCTGAGCAGATGAGCTGGGGGGGGGAACAGCCCCACTTCCCCAGCAGCACCCAGAGCAGGGGGCTGGGGTCTCCCTGCTGCTGGGGGATGCCTGGAGCCAGCCCTGGCTGGGGAAAGATTGCTTCAGAGAGAGCTTTGGGGTGCAAAAAGCAAACTTTGCTCTGCAGCACTCAGCAGAGAGGTGCAAAGTGCCATTTCAAGTGAGTGTGTGTGGCTGCTGCAGCTGTGAGGGGGGCCCAGTCCTCTGGGCTGTGACACAAATGGCCAAAAGCGATGTGTAAGGGGGTGACATTCGTGGTACCCCAGAGAGCAGAGCTCTGCTGCAGCTGGCAGCAGGGAGGCAGCAGCTTGGAAACATCCAGAATTATGGAGATTCTTCTAAAATTGCTTTCAACCTCCCCCTTGGGGTGGGAAGCAGCAGGGCTGGCAGGGAGCCGCTGCTATGAAGGACTGATCCTTCCCCGAGCTGGGGGCTGCCTGCAGCTCATCCCTCCACCGAGCCCCTCTCCTTCCTGCCCTAGGCCAGTGCTGTGGCTTAGGGAACAAGGACATTCTCTTGTCCTCAGCCATCAGGACTGAAGAGGAAATACACCATGTAAATAACTGAAGGGCTGCAGAGAGACTGGCTGATGGTTGGGAGGTGAATCTGGATCTGTGAGACCCTGGGTGGGTGTGTGTAGGGATGGAGCCACCCACAGCCTGGTTGGTGGCTGTTGAATGGGGATGGTTCAGTCCCCAGCATGTGCTACCAAGGAGCTGCTGGGCACAGCCTCAGCACACTTGAGCTGCCCAGGAGGCCGTGGAGGAGGCAGGAGAATGGGCAGGACCCCTGTGGTACTGGGGCATGGTGACATCTCCTTGGCATGGGTGTAAACTGCAGAATGTGGGTTGCCAGAGGGAGCCTTTCCCCACAGCTCACTTGCTCACCCCCACTCCCCCCAAAGCCCCAGAGAGCAGAGAGAGCTCCTGTTCCTCTCCCCTGCCTCTACTGACCCAGTTTCCCCGCGAGGAGGCTGCGAAGGGGCTGGTGCTTGTCAGGCACCCTCTGCTCCCGGCTGCTGCTGCTCCCCGTGTACCTGGCTGAGCAGTGGGGAATGGTGTTTGCTCTTCCAGTGCCATTCGGGCACAGGCAGTTCGTGCTGGGGAAGGGGTGGCTGTGGGGGTGGGCTGCAGTCCTGAGGGGCTGAGATCCCAGCTGTGGCAGAAGCTCCCAGGCTGGGTATTTGGAGACCTCAGGAAGGATTTGCAGCCTGGCTGAGGGCTGAGCTGCCGTGGCTGCTCTGGGAGCTGTGGTTTAGCTTGCTCAGGGATCACAGAGCTGTTGTGCTCTTACAGACTTGTTACTTGTGCTGTAGGAATAGTCCCTGCCGAGGTCCTGGAAGCAAAGTGTGTCTGGCCAGAGGCTTGTCTCTGCTAAACAGATTTCACGTTCCTCCAGCCCCGTGGTGTGGGAAGGACGGGCTGGGACTGTGCTCTGCCTGCCCACAGGCACTGGCCAAGACATCTCAGCTTCAGCAAAACCCTGGCTAGGTCTGGCCGGGTTTCCTGGGGTTTGAAAGGCTCGAGGAAGCCCCTTCCTTGGCTGTGCCTGGAAAGGATGCCCGGGCAGTGCCGCAGCCACGGTGCGGAGGTGTGGGGGAGCCGGTGCTCTGCCAGCAAAGGCTCCCGAGTGGCATTTGAGGGACGCTCTGTCACAGCCGTGACTCATCCCCGTGACCGGAACAGTCTGTCGGCCTTGACTTAGTGCCCGGGGTCGTGTCCAGCTGCCTGCGGTGCCCCAGCCGGTCCTGTCGCTCCCGCGGCAGTGGCAGTGGCAGGGCTTGGCTACCTGTGCCCTGTGGCTCCGTGGCTCTGCTCCTCCTCCTGCCCGGTCACCGTGGGGTGACCTGGGGAAAGGGGGCACCGGTGCTTTCACTCCCCAAGCTGGGAAGTGCTCTCAGTGCTGCCGGGTGCCCTGAAGCTCAGTGCTTGGCTGTGCCTCCCGCCGCGCAGCTCGGGGCTCAGCTCCTGGGGCAGCCCCTGCCGCAGCCGGCTGAGCTCCTCTGCTCAGGGTGCTTACGAGCAGGCTGGAGCTGCTGCCAGAGCTCCCGGGGCTCCATGGCCATGGGAAGGATGGGCTGGCTCTCCAAAGCCCCTCCTGGGGCTGTGCTGGTGGGGACACACCTCAGCCTGTGCACCTCTTTTGACCCCCCCGTGTCACTCATTGCTGTGAAATGGAGAAAAAGAGTGGGTTTTTTTTGTAGGCATGTGCCACTTTCTATCACTTCCCTGAGGCAGCCGTGCCAGGCTGGGAGCCGAGCCCCCCAGAGCCCCTGGGGGCTGCGCACGCCGCTCCCCACTCCCCATCTCATGCGCCTGAATGCGAGGCTGCGGGAGCCGCCAGCACGGGCTGGGCCTGCAGCAGGACTCACTGGCTGCTAATTAATCCAACTGTGTGTGCTGGGGTGCCTGGCGTGCCCTTGGAGCCACACAGAAATGATGCTGGAGGATGTTCCTGGCCCTGGGACTGCAGGCAGCTTTACCTGCAGGCGGCCGTTCCCCCTGGGCAGGGGATGTGTGTGTCCCCAGGCAGAGCAGGGATGTGGGAGAGGCCACCCCAGGACGTGCTGTCTCTCTGGTTGTTTTGCTATACAATACAGACTGATTAGTTTTTCGTCTTGCCCATCACCTCGTGAGAGCCTTTGGTGGAGCTGGCCTATGCCTGAGGACTGGGCAGACAAGGGTGGGCAGCGGGGTGCCAAATGCCTGTGTGCAGAGTGGTTTCTCTTCTGTGTTGAGTGGCCAGCGAGAAGTCGGCTCAGAGCTGTAAATCCCAGCTGTATCCTGCCCTTAAGAACTCTCCCTCGCCCCCGTCAGTATTTCTGAGCCATCTCCCGAGTCGTGGGGCCTGTCCTCACGCAGCCCAAGATCTCCATCTGCTCCTCTGTGCTGAAAGCCTCCTGGATTTAGTGCTCTGAGGCTGGTGCAGGGGACGCTCTCCCTCACCCCTGCGCTCACAGAGGCTGAGCTGGGGCTGCTGAGCTGCTGTCAGCCCACAGCAGCAGTTTGTGGTTGCAGGGTGAGGTGCCAGGGTTGCTGTGTCCTGTCCGTGGGTCTGTGCTGTTCAGCTCCTCTCACCCCTGAGTCGCACCCTGAGCTGCTGCCGTGGCAGGAGGGACAGGCAAAGGTGGGAGGGATGGGCAGGGTTGGCCCTGGGGGCTGCTCAGCCCATCTTTTTCCCACATGGCTGTGTGCAGGAGGCTACATCCAGGGGGTTCCACATCCACAGGTTATTGTGGGGCTGCGGGGCAGCTGCAGGGTCACCTGGGAAGGTTTGTTGCTCCTCTCTTCGTGCAGGAATCTTGGCTCCTCCAGCTCCAGCCCTCTCAGCCACCACCCACATCTCTCCCTGCTCTCACCCGCAGCCCCCCACCAGCTCTGGCTCCAATTGCTCACCTCGGGGAGCGAGGCAGCCCCACTGTAAGCTCAGTGCCATCTTCCAGCTACCAGCAGGGAAAAAGCACGAGGAAAATGCCTGTTAGGGTAATTTCTTACTGCAGTTTAAACAGCAGCACAGAGTGAGCCTCCTGCTGAGGGGATGGTTTTGCTCCCTGGTTTCCTCCTGGCCCCTGGGATGGGTGAGGGCAGTGGGAAGGTGGCTGTACCATGGGCAGGGCAGGGCTGGAGGAGCTGGCAGTGGCCAAGGATGATACAGGAGCTGCCACCCGTTTCCTGGGTAAAAATAGCATTCCCCTTGGAAAGATGTAGGCTGTTCCCAGTGACATGAAACCAAACAGCCTGTCCTTGGAGCAGCTGCTTTTCAGGGGCAGGGGGGAAGGGGATGGTGTCTGCATCGCCAGGGAGGGCTGAGCTCTGCTCCGAGGGCTGGAGGGAAGAGCAGCCTGGGGGCAAGGGGTGTGTGGAGGGAGTTTCTGGCTGGGTGCCTCTGTAAGGCTGTCAAGATGCTGATCTAAATCCCTTTTACACCCTGGGGAGCATCTGCAGAATCGGGGAGGGGGAGACCAAGGCTGTACCGTTCTCATCAGCACCCGCTCTGCATCCTCTGGCATCGCTGCCCTGCTGTGCTGGCCTCATCCTGCCCACCCACAGGCCACGGCAGGGGCTCCCTGGGCAGCCCACTGCACCTGCGGGAGTGACCAAGGAGCGAGTGGCACTTTACCTGCTCAGCCAGGCCCCTGTAGAGCTCTGTAAATTGTCCTAAAACAGTTTTGATGGCTCATTTTACCTTGTGGCCCCTGAGGATCACTGATGCTGACTGTCCCCTGCCAAGAGGAACCAGCGCTTGTAATTCTGCTGCTGTCAGTGGCTGCAGCACTGGAGAACACACCAGAGCCCCAGATCTCAGCCCTGCAGTCTGGTTAGAGGCACATCCCCCCTCTCTCTGTCACTCTGGCTGCTGTTGGCTGTGTTGCACTTGATTACAGCTTGAGGCATCCTCAAAAGGATGTGGGGAGGTGACAGGAGCAAACCCTCCCAAGGCAAAGAGGCTTTAAAGGGTGGCTGGTGCTAAGTGAAGGAGATGAACCCCGGGGTGGCTGTTCTCTGGCAGCTGGAGATGGTGGGAGGTGACAGGGCAGGGAAGTGCTGGTGCGACCAAGGGCTGTGTGATGCCCAAGGCAGAGGTTCTGCACTGGACCTGGCTGCAGTGGGATGGAGGCAGATACAGGTATGTGTGTGTGTGTGTGTGTGTGTGTGAATAGTTTCTGGCTGGTTACAAAGGAGTAAATAATGGTTTTCCTACTTGTATCTTTGAGTCTAAAAGCAATTTACCTGGCAGGTCTGTTCTGCAGCAAATGTGTAACAAGTGGGAATGTGCAGCAAGTCCTTAGGAATGGTGTAAGCTGCCCCCTGAGCTCCTGTGGCTTCTGCCATGCTGCCCACAGAGCCACGTGCCTGAGTATCACCCCTGGGCTCAGGTCTGTCCTCCAGTGATGCCTTCCAGGAACTCTGTCAGGGCCCAGCTCCCTGAAGGCCGAGCATCTCTCAGAGCCCAGCCTGGCTCCCCACAGGCTGAGTGAGACGCTCCACGTGCAGCTCCTGCCTGCAGGGAGCAGGAGGCACGGGGTTCTTTGTGCTCCGTGGCTGTTGGCTGCAGAGAGCTGACTGGCATCAGGCTGTGGGGGCTGCTGGTGGCACTGCCCGTGTCCTTGCCCTCCTGAGGGAGCTGAGCTGCCAGGCTGCATCTTGGGGAAGAAAAAAATAAGTCATCTTACACGCTGGTGTTGCATAAAGCAGGGAAAGCTGTGGTGTAATGCTGCAGGAGGAGCAGGGAGGGTGGTGGCTGGGAGCCTGGGTGCAACTCCTGCCTTGGGCAGAGGTGGGCTCCCAGGCTCTGGTTGCGCAGGGAACCCAACACACTTGAGAGAAGCCAGTGTCTTTCTTCACTCTTTATTGTGTAAAAATAAAGTCAACAATTCATGTCATCTCGGCGGTAAAATGGAACAAAGCATGAGAACCAGTAGAAAGGTGCATTTCAGAGCTGCTTGGATGCAGGACAGCGCAACCCAGTCCCAACCCCCCAGAGGGGACGGACAGCAGGGGCCAGGGACAATGTACAGCTTTGGTTAGCGAAAGAATGACAAACCGAGGGAAAGGTGATTCTCACCCCTATGATACACTATGTACATCGTGTTGACATCACACCCTTTGTTGTTGTTTTTGGCAAACGCGACGCACCGGGGCGGGGGGGNGGGGGCTGCGGCTCAGCCTTGGTGGGGGGTCTCAGCCTCGGCAGGGGGGGGCTGCTGCCCCGGCTCAGCCTCAGTATGGGGGGGGGCTGCTGCCCAGTTCAGCCTCGACAGGAGGGGGCTGCTGCCCCAGCGGGTTGTGCTTGTTGCTCCACAGTTGGGAACAGGCTCTGGGGAGGAACCGAAATTAACTCACCGTGGTCGGCTTTTTTAAAAAGAGCACAGTTTAAAAGACGCTGCCCTGAGCCACAGTTGGGGGGGGGGGGGGGGAGGGGGGGGGGTCGGTGCCTGTGCTGCTCTGGGCGCTGGTTCCCCGCAGCTCTGCGCTCCCAAGCTCCGTGCTGCGGCCGTTCCCGGCTCCCCACAGCTCCCGGCACGGCTCTGCCACGGTGCTGGAGGTGGTGTGGGGAAGGATGCTCTGGAGCCCTGGGTGAATTCTCTGCCTCATCCTCCACTGACNAATTTGAAAGTACTTTGTTTTCTTTCCTCAGGGAGCACTGCTTGATTCTATATATATATATATATTATTTTTATCTTCATAAAAATACCCTTTTTTTTTTTCTTCAATTGGTAATAAACTTCCCTTTTACAGTAAGAGAAACAACAGCGTTATCAAAAGCAGAAAGGCTTCAGACTCTTCGGTGGGAGCTAAACTTCCCGGGGAGGGTAAAGGCTCTTTTGTTTGTTTGTTTGTTTTGTTTTTTCACCAGCTACGGCGTGGAGGAGGCCTCAGGGGGCTGCAGGGGAGGGGGACACGTACCTGAGTGCAGCAGGTCAGGGAGCGAGGCCGGTGCGGGGCCGTCCCGGTGCCCACCGCAGCCCTGGGCTATGGCTGTGCTGCTGGGGAGCGGCGCCGGCCGGGGAAAGGGGGCAAAGGGGGGGTCACCGGGGGTTCCCCGGAGGTGGGAAAGGGGTGTCTGAACCCTCCTCAGAGTCCCGCTCCCTGCCGTATCCCCGGGAGGGAAAACAACCGAGGAGGGGCAGATGTTTGCAGTTTGCAACCCTCCCCGGCTCCGGGGGAGTTCATCCTCCCGGGGGGGGGCTTCAAGCTGGGAGGAGGGAAGAGGAGCCCAAGTTGAGGGGTCCCGTCCAGGCCCCACAGCCCGTTAAGGTGCCGGTGCCTGGGGACAGCGGGACCCTCCTCACCCGGTGCGGGGAGGCGGCAGCAAAGCGGGGTCCGGGTCTGGGGGTGGGGGGGGTGGGGAGAAGTCGGGGGTCGGCAGGGAGGGGGTGCAGCCGCGCCAGGCCAAGGCACGCAGGCGTTGAAGGACGTTGGCAAGACAGAAACCGGAGGGTCGTGGGGCCGCGGGGAGCCCCGTGCCGGGGCCAGGACGGGCGGCTTCGTTCTCGGTTGGTTTTTGCGCACAAAAAATAAAAACAAACAAAAGAGGAGGAGAAAGAAAAGGAAAACACAAAAAAAAGAATCGGATGAGGAGGTTCCTGGGGCTGAGCCGTGGCTCTAGGTGAGCTGGCGACAGGCCTCGAAAGTCCACTTGGTAGCCCCACCGTAGATGTCGATGTTGGCTTCGGCCCAGGCGATGACGTTGCCCGCGAGCGCCTTGGTGCTGCAGGTAGCCAGGCTGTACACCTCCCCGGGGCTCAGCCGCCGGTCCCACACGTTGAAGTGGGCCAGTTCCCCCACGAAGGCCTGTGTGGCATCGAACCCGCCGCCCAGCGTGTCCTGCGGAGGGGCCACGGTCACTGCGGGCACGTGGCCGGGCTGCCCCAGCCCAGCTCAGCCCAGCAGCACCCGGCCCCGTCCGTCCCCAGCTGAGTAGGGACCCCCCCACACCCGCCGTCCCCAGCCCTTACCTGCTCCTGGCCCAGGACCAGGACGCCCTGGGGTTTGATGGGGTGGTAGGGTGCCAGGTTCTCGCCGCTGCCGGTCTGGCTGCCGTCCTGGTAGGCTTCCCACACGCCGTCCCGGGTGGTCCAGGTGACGCAGATGTGGTGCCACTTGCCATCGTTGATGACAAAGGGCAGTTTGGCTACCTGTGAGTGGTGGGTCAGGATGGTGGGCACGGGGACATCTCTCCCCTGCCCCCTGCCCCAGCCCCCTGCTCTCTCCCCAGGGCCGTACCTTGTCATTGATGAGGATCTCCATAGGGTTGTTGCCCCACTCAATGAGCACCAGCTCGTTAGCCTGCCCGGGCACAGCGTAGGAGAAGGGGGTGCCCATGCCGGGGGAGGCACTGGACTTGATCCACATGCAGATGCTGAAGGCGTACATCTCGGGCAGGCTCTTCTTCACCTTGGCGTACATGTAGTTGGTGCGCAGCGGGAACGTGAGCTGGAACCGGTCCGGGGGTCGGTTGTCCTTCTGGCCTGCGGGGGTGGAGGTAGGGTGGGCTCTGGCCGGACCCGCTCTCCACTCGCTTTTGAGGGTGTCTCTTTACCCCCACCCCTGCTCCCCAATTCCCCCACTTATGTAACGGACCCTGAGGCAGCAGAGAGGAGTAAATTCCTCCGGCGCCGCACGGCTCTCTAATCCCCGACACCGGGCAGCGCCCGGAGCATCCTCGGCTCCTGCCGCCGAGCCCACGGGCAGCGTCTGGGGGAAAGGGACCGCTCCACGGGTGGAAAACAGGACGGGCTCGGCAGAGCCGCCCGCGGCCGCCGGGACGGAGCCGCTCAGCATCCCGCCCGGCAGCGCCGGGTGCCCGGGGCCGGCAGGGTGTGGGGACAGGCACTGCCGGCAGCGGGAGGGGACTCCGGTACCTTTCTCCAGGTCGCTGATGCGCTGGTGCAGCGAGGTGAGGGTGCTCTCGATTTTTCCGCGCTCCTCGGACTCGTTCTTGGGGTTGAACTTGCCCTCCTCCAGGCTGTTCACCCGCGACAGCACCTGCTTCTCCAGGTCGTCGATTTTGTTCTGCAGGATGTCCTTCAGATTGTTGGTCTGGCTGGAGGAGTTCATCCTGCTGAACTGCTGCAAGGGGCGAGCAAAAGGAACGGGCTGTTATCGCCCGCCCGGGTTCCCACGCTCGGCTCCCGACGTCCCGGCTCGGAACGGAACGGAGCGGAGCGCGTACCTCCAGGTTCTCCAGCCTGGTCTTGAGGGACTGCAGCGTCTGCCCGAGCTGGCTGAGGGTCTCGGCCGCGGGTGCCCGCGACAGGTCTCCCATGGTGTTTTTGGCGAAGCCGCTTTTTCTGCCGGCCCCGCCGCCCTTGGGCTCTCCGGGCAGCCCCTCCAGCACGCTCTGGCTCTCGCACCGGCCCAGCTTGGCCGTCAGCTCCCGGATGGTTTCTTTCTGGTTCATGATGGTCTCTTTCTGCTGCAGCACCGTTTCCCGCAGCTGCAGCACCGTGCTCTTCAGCTCCTCGGCGGAGCCGGTGCCGGGGCCGGAGGCAGCGCACACGTCCCCGTCCAGCGGCACCGAGGTGCAGATGAAACGCGTCTGCCCGAAGCTCTGCCCGCGGCCGCGCACACAGAGCAGCGAGAGGAGCAGCAGCAGGAGCGGGGGGATGCTGCCGGGGGGCCCGGCCGCCACCATGGCTCCGCTGCCTCGGCTGGGCCGGCGCCGCTCTCCGCCGGGGCCACTGCGGCACGCGCCCGTCTTATAGCGCCCGGGCGGGGCCGCGCGCCCTGACGTCACGGCGCGTGGAATCCCGGCTGCGTGGGGCTGGGGGGGGGGGGGGGGGGGAGAGGGACGGAGCCCGAGTGCGGGTGTGGGTGTGTGTGTGTGTGTGTGT